>VSMF01032146.1:0-16099 GCA_008750915.1 Microcebus jonahi
TGGGCAAAGGACTTGAACAGAAACTTTTCTAAAGAAGACAGAAGAATGGCCAACAAACATATGAAAAAATGCTCAACATCCCTAATCATCAGGGAAATGCAAATCAAAACCACAATGAGATATCACTTAACCCCTGTGAGAATAGCCTTGATCAAAAAATCTCCAAACAATAAATGCTGGCGTGGTTGCGGAGAGAGAGGAGCACTCCTACACTGCTGGTGGGACTGCAAACTAGTTCAACCTCTGTGGAAAGCAATATGGAGATACCTTAAAGCGATACAAGTGAATCTACCATTTGATCCAGCAATCCCATTGCTGGGCATCTACCCAAGTGATCCAATGACACTCTACAAAAAAGACACCTGCACTCGAATGTTTATAGCAGCACAATTCATAATTGCAAGGCTGTGGTAACAGCCCAAGTGCCCATCAATCCAAGAATGGATTAATAAAATGTGGTATATGTATACCATGAAGTACTATTCAGCTCTTAGAGACAATGGTGATATAGCACATCTTATATTTTCCTCGTTAGAGCTGGAACCCATACTACTAAGTGAAGTATCCCAAGAATGGAAAAACAAGCACCAGATATATTCCCTAGCAAGCTGGTATTAACTGAGTATCACCTAAGTGGACACATAGGCGCTACAGTAATAGGGTATTGGGCAGGTGGGAGGGGGGAGGGGGGCGGGTATATACATATATAATTAGTGAGCTGTGCACCATCTGCGGGATGGTCATGATGGAAACTCAGACTTTTGGGGGGAGGGGGGAAACGGGCATTTATTGAAACCTTAAAATCTGTACCCCCACAATATGCCAAAATAAAAAAAGAAAAGTTAACAAAATAGAGCCATGGCCAGTGCAGTTGTTTTGCATATTTGTGCTACTCTTTTATTAATAAATGTCAACCAAAGTCAAAAGAAAAAAAAAAGTTGGCAAAAGACATGAACAGATGGTTTTCAAAAAAGGTAGACAAATGGCCAATAAACATGAAAAAATGGTCAATGTCACTAATCATCGGGGAAATCAAATTAAAACCACAATGAGATACCACCTTACCTCTGTTAGAATGGCTTTTATTTAAAAAGCCAAAACAATAGATGCTGGCATGGATACAGAGAAAAAGAAATGCTTATACACTCTTGGTGGGACTGCAAATTAGTACAACCCCTATGGAAAACAATATGGAGTTTCCCGAAACAACTAAAAGTAGACCTATCATTCAATCCAGCAATCCCACTCCCATGTATCTCTAAAGTCATTTTATTTACACCTGCATTTGAATGTTTATTGCAGCACAATTTGCAATTGCAAAGATGTGGAATCCACACAAGTGCCCAATTCATGAGTGGATTAACACAATGTGGTATATGTATACAATGGAATACTACTCATCAATAAATAATGATGAATTAATGCCTCTTGCAGCAATTTGGATGTGCCTGGAGACCACTATCCTAAGTAAAGTAACTAATAAATGGGAAACAAACACTACATTTAATGCTATTAAATTGGAACTAACCAATGAGCACACATGACTTTCCACAGAGGGAAGTAAAACTCAGTGGAAATCAAGCAGTGGAGAGGAGGGAGAAGAGGATGGGTAAAAACCTACCTAAGAGGTATGATGACCACTGTTTGGGTGAGAGGCACACTTATATCTATTACTTACAGCGTATAAAAGTGATCCATGTAACCAAAAACATTTATATCCCCTTAATATTTTGAAATAATAAAGAAAAAGAAACTGTAAAGCTCTTTATGGTTTCTCTCTCTTGATCTGCATCTTGCCTCACAATTCCTCACCAAGGTAATGTGGTTACCATAACATTCAATTACACTTAATTGGGAAAGTAAGTATATTCGTATTTAATATAAATGCCTTTCCAGCCATAATTTTTGAGGCACAAATATAATAATTGTTACAACTTTAAAGAATGTCAATTTGTTTTAAATGTAGGATATTACAGTGGAAACTTTAACAACATGGGTATAAACTGCATGGATCCACTTATACATGCATTTTTTTCAATAACTATATTGGAAAATGTTTTTAGAGATTTGGAACAATTTGGAAAGGCTCACAAGTGAACCGCATGGCCTAAAAATATCAAAAATTAATAAAAAGCTAGGTATGTCATGAATACATAAAATAAATATAGATACTAGTTATTTAATCATTTACTACCATAAAATATATAAAAATCTATTATAAAAAGTTAAAATTTATCAAAGTTTACACACACAAACACTCATGGACCATACATGGTGCTATTGACAGTTGAAAGAAGTGTAAAAAAATGTATAATGCAGGTTTAAATTATAATTGCATACATTAGCTGTAGCTATATAATGTGCTATAGACAGTGCTACTGTAATAATTTCATACCCACGTCCTGTTGCTATTGTGGTGATCTCAAGTGTTGCAAGTATCTGCTTAAAACACTGTTTGACACTAATTATCTCCACATGAGCAGGTCATCTCTCTGGTAAATTTCGTATGGTAGTAAAAAATGATCTCTGTGTTCTCTTAGTTTATTTTTCTTCATGTTTAGTGAAATACCATAAACCTTGAATAACACCATGGGACCCATATGAAGTGCCGCTAGTGATTCTGAAGTGCTCCCCCAAAACAGAGAAAAGTCTTGACATTACAAGAAAAAATTGAATTGCTTTATGGGTACCATAGACTAAGGTCTGCAGCTGCAGTTGCCCACCATTTCAATATAAATGGATCCAGTACAAGGACCACTGGAAAAAAATAAAAGGGAAAGAACTTTATTTAGCTACACCAGCAGGCACAAAAACTTTGCACTTTTTGCAAAATATCTTTTTATCTTGTATTGAAAATGCATCTTTTGTGTGAGTGCAGGATTTCTATAAGAAAGGCAGACCTATAGACTCCAATATGATTTGAGAAAAAGTGAGGTCATTATATGACAACTTAAAGCAAAAGGAAGGTGAAGGATCTAAAGCTGGAGAATTTAATGCCAGCAAGGATGGTTTGATAATTTTAGAAAGAGGTTTGGTTTTAAAAAATGTCAAGATAACAACAGGAGTAGCTTCTGACAATCAAGAGGCAAGCAGTTGAGTTCCCAGATGCTATTAAGAAAATCATTGAGGAGAAAGGATATCTGCCTGAACAGGTTGTTAATGCAGATGAAAGTGTCCTATTCTGGAAAAAAAATTCACAAAGGACATTCATTAGTAAGGAAAAGAAGTGAGCACCAATTTAAGTCAGGAAGGGATAGGCTAACTCTACTGTTTTATGAAAATGCAGTTACGTTTATGATCAGGACTGCCCTTATCCATAAAGCTGCCTAACCTAAAACCTTGAAGTGAAAAGATGAACACCAGCTACCAGTCTTCTGGTTGTACAAGAAGAAGGCCTGGACAATGAGAATATTTTTTTCTGGATTGGTTGCATCAATGCTTTGTCTCTAAAATCAGGAAGTACATTTCCAATAAGAGACTGCCATTTAAAATTCTTTTGATATTGGACAATGCCCCTGGCCACCCAGAACCCCAGGAGTTCAAAACCATAAGCATCAAAGTGGTCTACTTGCCCCCAAACACAATGTCTCTAATTCAGCCTCTAGATAGGTGGTAATAAGAACCTGTGAGGCTCATTACACACAGTAATCTATGGAAATGCTTGTCAGTGCTGTGGAGGAGAATCCCACTAGAGGGAATATCATGAAATTTTTGAAGGATTGCACCTTTAAAGATGCCACCATTGTTATAGAAAAAGCTGTGAAAGCCATCAAGCCCAAAACAATAAATTCCTGCTGGAAAAAAACTGTGTCCAATATGTTGTGCATAACTTCACAAGACTTATGATAGATGCAATCAAGGAAATCATAGAAGATATTATGAATATGGCAAAAAAGGTAGAGGGTAAAGGGTTTCAAGATATGGTTCTTGGAGAAATGCAATAACTAATAGACACCACATCAGAGGAATTATATGAAGATGACTTAATGCAGACAAGTGCTTCCAAATCAGTGTCAGATGATGAGGAAGAAGATGTAGAAGAAGAAGCAGTGCTGCAAAATAAATTGACATTGGTCATTCTGGCAGAAGGATTCTGATTATTCAAGACTGCTATTGACTTCTTTTATGATATGGCCACTTCTAAGATATTGGCACTGAAACTAAAGCAAATGGTGGAAGAAGAATTGGTACTATATAGAAACATTTTTAAAGAAAATTTTTTAAAAGTCATACAGAAATTATGATATATTTTCATAAAGTTACACCAAATGTTCTTGCCTCTCCCGCCTCCCCTTCTACCTCCTCCACTTCTTCAACCTCTGCCACCTTGAGAAAGCAAGACCAACCTTTCTTTTCCTTCTCAGCCTATTCAACATAAAGATGAGGACGAAGACCTTTATGATGAACCCCTTCCACTTTATAAATATTAAAGATATTTTCTCTTCCTTATGACTTTTTTATTATTAATAACATTTTATTTCTCTAGATTATTTTATTATAAAAATACAGTATATAATAAATATAACATATAAAGTATATGTTAATTGACTGTGACTGTGTTATCAGTAAGGCTTCTGGTCAAAAGTAGGCTATTAGGAGTTAAGTTTTACAGGGAGTCAAAAGTTATATGTGAATTTTTGACTGTAGGGGGGTAAAACCCCTAATTCCCACATTGTTCAAGGGTCAACTGCACTATGATATTACCTTCCTAAATGAATTGCTGATCTGGTTCAGACATTCATCATATATTATTTAGACAACTGAAGTAGCCCTCTAACTGCACACCCAATACAACTAGTTAAGTTACTGATTAACTTTACAAATATTAATTGAGTTCTTTACTATATGCCAAAGTCTTTACTAGGTACTGAAACACTTAAATATTAGAATAAAACATATTTTTCTTACCTTCAAGGAACTTATATTTGAATTAGAGTCACATATGCAAGTAATTTAATTACAGTGTAATGTTAGATAATAAAAGAATCATGAAAACAGAGGGAGGAGACTCTCCTTGGTTATCTGGGCGAAGGAGAACTTCACAGAAGGTGGTATTTGAAGTGTGTTTTGAAGGAAAAATTGGAGACAGAAAACATACAGCTGTTCCTGACAATCTTGAAATATCAGATAAAATGTTACAAATAACCTTTTAAATAGATATTTGTGATCATAAGAAATTAAAGGATTATACAGAAATCAAAAACTAAGGGAGAAGTTCTACTTCTGGAATAGCAACATAAGAGGTCCCATGGATACATTCCACGGTGAAACTGGTTAGAAAAATATTTTATAATGATCATTTAAAGTCAGCGAAAATTGTTCTAAGTGCATACAGCAAATGAGAAAATATTCATTCAGGAAAATATACTAAAACTTGGTAAGAACAGCAAGAATCTGTGGCATTTGAACCACAACCCATTCCTTCCCTTCTGACTTCCAGCCCAGAGTGACATAAACCCCACTCTGGCCAGAAAGACAGAGTTCTCTCTCCCCTTAGCTCCTGATTAAGGGCTACAGATACATGTTGCATCCCAGCTACCTGTTGTGGAGGCTAAGTTCTGGGTGAGTGGAGTGCAGAGGTGGGACTGCCTTCTTATGGCCAGCCAACACTCTTTCAGGGAAATTAGATTTCACCAAAATAATTCAGCTACTCACTAAATAAGTAAATAAGCAAGCAACAATGACACACCCAGAGGGGGCACTATCTAGAGTGACTAAAATATATTATCTAAAATGTTAAGTTACCAAAAAAAAGTACAAGATATTCAAAGAATCAGGAATGTAATCCAGTATATTAACATGCTAAAGAAGAAAAATCACATGATCATATCAATTGAGACAGAAAGAGCATTTGACAAAATTCAATACTCATTCGTTATTTTTTTTAAAATCTTATCAAAGTAGGAATAGAGGGAAATTTCCTCAAGTTGATAGAGGGCATCTACAAAACACCTATAAGTAACTTCTTACTGAATATTGAAAGATTGAATAATATATCCCTAAGATCATAAATAAGATAAGGATAAACACTGTCACCCTTGATAGTCGACATAGTAGTGGAAGTCTTAGCCAGTGCAATAAGGCAAGGAAATGATGTAATAAAAGGGCTCACATCCAGAATATATAAATAACTCCTGAACATGAGTAAAAATCAAACAAACAAGAAAATGCTTTTTCTTCACATAAGAGCAAATCCAAATAACCAATAACATAAGGAAAAAAATATCAACATCATTAGCAATCATGGAAAACCATAATGAAATATCAATTCATAAACTGTGGAGTTCCAAAAATTATAAAGTCTGACATCAAGCATTGGTGAGAATCTGGTAAAATGGGACATATCATATGCTGCTTATGGGAGTGTAAATGTGTATAATTACTATGCAAAAGTTTTGACACTATCTAATGAGGTTAAAATATATACCTTCAATATGATATGTCCAAGACAGCCAACTAGAGACATAGCTTGTCAGACTGTCCCTGCAGGAAGGCAGGATATTGGACAGAGGAGGGGGATAAGAGTCACAGATCAGGTGTGGATCACAGAAAGAGAAGTCAGAGATGGCTGGGACCCACAGAGAAAATTGTAGAGCCAAGAAAGAATAAGATAAAAAGGAGAAGATATCAGTGAGTATCACACCCAGAGAGGCTTAGAGCTCAGCAAAAGGGTAAGGGGGAATTTCCCTTCCTCTTATAAGTGCCCTCAGTGAACAGTGGGACACTAAGTTTACTGAAGGCTTTTCCACCATCCACAAACCCAGGCACAGTGGCAAATACAGAATAGTGGGGTGAGTTAGTGAGTCCCAGGAGTTTGGGGAGTCTGTGAGGGTCACCCCCTGGGAAAGTACCACCAGAGGTCAAAATGCCAGCCTTCTCCCATGCAGACAATTCCTTTCTGGAACCTCCATCATCCACTGCAACTGAGAAAGCAGTCTGAGCTCACACTGACTTGGAAATGCAGCCCTTCCCCTACCAATTACAACTATGAACATAGTTTGAGCCCAAAAGTTTTCAAATAGCTGATTCTCTCGGCCAGGTGACATCCTGAGTTGGGGTCTCCTCAGAGAGAGGGACCCATACCTGTTCCCTTGAGGACTTGTGGTGAACAGGGGTGCACAATTTAGGAACCTCCCACCCACCAGAGTTTTGTGGGGTCACACACTGGGAGCTCAAATAAGTAAGGCAGTCCTGGTGCACCCCAACATAAGCGAGGTGCAGAGAAGACTGGGAGCTGGACATGGGTGGCAAGGAAGCCCACACAGACATATCTGACAGGAGAGAGTAGTCAGGCGCTGAGGAACAGGGATCTAGGAGGGCACCCATGCCCTCCTCTGGCAAACCACCATATGGCATAAGGGTGTAGCATTTGGAGAGGAATAGCCTAGCCCCTAGTTCCATGGTAAATGAATGCCTTGCATTCAGACGTGCAGGCTGACCGGGTACTGTCGCCCCTCTCTCCACTAATTACAACAGGGAGTGCAGATTCAGCTGAGTTCTCAAGTGACCATTTCTCTCCACCAGGCATGTGTTACAGGCAGAGGTCCCCACAGATAGTGGGGTCCATAACTCTTCCTCCAAGTACTGGTAGTGGAACAGGGGTGCAAAATATTGGATGTCTCTGTCTGCTAGTGTTTCACAGAGATGCACCCTAGGGGGTCAGACACACAGACTGAAGGGAGGTTTGAGAGCTGGGCTCAGGTGGTTGGGAGCGCACATAGACTGAACTGGCAGGAGTATGCTGTGAGGGCCCAAGTTTTAGCAAGTTGGGGGAGTGCCTATGACTCCCCACAGAAAAACTGCACCACTAGAGAAGGACAGAAAAATTCCAGCCCAGGGCCTTAGAACTCAAGTATTTAGGGCCTTATGCTATGAACAGCCCTCCCTGTTTGAAGAGCTTGTCCTGACTCTCATATCAGCAGGTCCCCCTAGTGGCTTGGAAAGCAACTTCTGAGCCCTATGAAGCCTTTTCAAAGCCTTTCAGGCTCCCACAATCTAGCCACAAACTGCCTTGTTCTTCCCTCCACCTCCAAGATAGTGGAAATCAAGCAAACTACTGAGAGCTACAGGGTCTCTCCTAAAGCTTGGGGCACGCAAGCACTTGACCTGGGGGGACCAGAGTCCACCACAGGCACAAAGGAACATCTCAGCAGCTGGCTCTTTTATATAAGCATCAAATGATGACAGGGAGAACAACTCTATAGCTCATGACACTGTCACCTGACTCAAGTAAACAGGGTGTTGCTGATTCATACAAATACCAACCTCCATATAGGAGATCAAGTTGGAGGGCCCAACACAATTCACAATTCTGGGAAAAAGTGAAGGCAGCAAGACAGAGGCAACCTGAGAGGATCATCAAATCTGCTTGAACACCCATAGGCAACTTGGGGCCAGCACTCTTCTCCCTGGTATAATCAAGGATTGATCTTGGGGGACCCAAGGATAGACCAACAAGCAGGCCTAGTATGCCCAGGACTGGATTGAGAGGCCATATGAGAAAGAATCAACAAAAGAACTCCAACAGTGTGGAAAATCAGAGCAAAAAGTAACCCATAAAAGGAAACAACAACTCTTTACCAATTGATAATAAAAATATATAAATATCAGAAAGAAACATAAACAATTACAAATTTGGATTATAAGAAAGCTCAATGAACTACAAGAGAAAATGAAAAACCAACACAAAGAAACCCCAAGAAGAATACTGGAGATGAATGCAAAATGCACTAAAGAAAGTGGATTATTTAATAAAATCAAATAGAACTTCTGGTGATGAAAAATTCATTCAGGAAAATACAAAACACAGTGGAAAGTTTTAAGAATAGACTATACCAGGCAGAATAAAGAATTTCAGAGCTTGAATACAACAGCTTTGAATTGGAGTCAAACATAAAGAACAGAGAAATAAGAGAAATGAACAAAGTCTACAATAAATATGGGATTATGTAAGGAGGCCAAACATAAGAATCATAGGCATCCATGAGGGTGAAGAAGGAAACACACAAGGGTTGTAAAACCTCTTTGTGGGAATAATTGAGGTAAACTTCCCTGGTATTGCTATTTAGATAGGTAGGTACAAGAAATTCAATGAACACCTGGGAGAATCATCACAAAGAGGCAGTCACCAAGACACATAGTCATCAGACTGGCCATAGTCAACATGAAAGAGGAACTCCTATGAGCCATAAGGTGAAAACATCCAGTAAATTACAAAAGAAAACCCATGAAACTAACTGCACACTTTTCAACAGAGAACTTAAAAGGCAGAAGGGATTGGAGCCCCATCCTCAGTCTCCTTAAACAGAATAATGGCCAGCCTAGAATCTTATATCTTGCAAAACTAAGTTTCTTATATGAGGAAGAAATACTTTTTGAGAAAGTAAACACTGATGGAATATGTCAAGACTAGACCAGCCCTGCAGGAGGTAGTCATATCTGTGTGATACATGAATCAGCACAATAGAAACCCACCAGTGTAAAATCACCCAAAAGCTAATACTCAGAGTCCATATATGATAATAGCTCCAGAGGTAAAACAAAGCAATAAAGTTTTACACAACAGGATGAACAGAAATGCATCCCACTTACCAATTCTTTCAATAAAGATGGATGGCTTTAATTCCCCACTCAAGAGACATAGGCTGGATGATTGGATAAAGAAATACAAGCCAAGAATCTTCTGTCTCCAGGAAACACATCTAACCAACAGGGATTCATTCAAATGCATGATGAATGGATGGAAAAAAGTATTCCATGCAAATGGAAATAAAAACAAAGTCGGTGTAGCCATTCTCATATCAGATAACATAGACTTCAAATCAATAATAGTAAAGAAAGAAAAACATGAGCATTATATAATGGTAAAGGGAGCAATTCATCAAGAAGACATAACAATCCAAAATATTTATGCATCTAACACCGGTGCACCAAGATTCATAAAGCAAACTCTACTAGATCTAAAGAAAGTGATAAACAACAGCATTGTAATATCCAGGTACTTTAACACCCCCCCTTACATAACTGGAAAGATCCTCCACACAGAAAAAACAAACAAACACTGGACTTAAATGGGAATCCAGAGTATATGGGCCTAACAAACATTTACAGATCATTCTATCCCCAAACAACTGAACATACCTTCTTCTTATCAGCAGATGGGACATTCTCTAAGCTTGACCACATCTTACACCACAAAACATATCTCAACCAATTTAAAAAAACCAGAAATTATACTATGTATCTTCTCAGACCACAATGGGATAAAATTAGAAATCAAGTCCAAAGGAAACACATAATCCTTCACAAAGTAATGGGAATTAGAAAGCCTACTGCTCAATGATTATTGAGTCAAGTAGAAAATTAAAATGGAAATCAAAAGACTACTCAAACTAAATGACAAAAGGGGCACAAGTTATCAAAATCTATGGGATTCAACAAAAGAGAGTCCTAAGGTGAAAATTCATAGGCTTAAATGCTTATATCAAAAAGACAGAAAGATCATAAATGAACAATCTAATGAATCATCTCAAGGAACTAGAAAAGGAAGAGCAAACCAAACCCAAACCCAGAATAAGAAAAGAAATAACTAAGGTCAGAGAAAAAATAAATTAAATTGAAAACAAAAAAATACAAAAGATTAATGAAAGAAAAAGATGGTTATTTGAAAAGATATACAAATTGATAGACCTTTCACTAGATTAACCAGAAATAGAAAATAAAGAACCAAAGTAATCTCAACCAGAAATGACAAGGTAGATATTACAACTGATACCACAGAAATATAAAATATCATCTGTGCTTTCTATAAAAATGTCTATGCACATAAACTCAAAAATGTAGAGAAAATGGACAAATTCGTGGAAATGCACAACCTCCAAAGGCTCAATCAGTAAGAAATAGAAATCCTGAATGGACCAATAACAAGCAATGAAATTGAAGCAGCAATAAAAAATCTTCCAACAAAAAAAATCTCTTGGACCAGATGGTTTTCCAGCCTAATTTCGTCAGAACTTCAAAGAAGAATTTAGACCCATACTACAGAAATTATTTGATAACATTGAGAAAGAAAGAATCCTCCCCAACTCATTCAACAAAGCCAGTATCACCTTAACACCAAAGCCAGGAAAGAATATAGCAAAAAAAGAAAACTATAGACCAATATCCTTTATGAATATATATGCAAAAATTCTCAACAAAATTCTACCAAACCAAGTCGGCAGCACATCAAAAAAATAATCTACCATGACCAAGTGGGCTTCATCCCAGGGATGCAAGGGTGGTTCAACATTTTAAAACCTATAAATGTGATTCACCACATAAACTGAAGCAAAAACAAAGATAATATGATAATCTCAATAGATTCAGAAAGGTATTTGACAGAATTCAGTACCTTTTATGATAAAAACTGTTAACAAAATAGGCATCGATGGAACATATCACAAAATTATGAAAGTCACATATGGCAAACCTGCAGCCAACATGATACTGAATGGGGAAATGTTGAAAACATTTCCAATTAGAACTGGAACAAGACAAGAATGCCAACTGTCACCACTTCTATTCATCATAGTGCTGGGAGTCCCAGCTAGAGCAATTAGGAAAGAGAAAGAAATTAAGGGTATCCAAATCAGGAAAGAGGAGACCCAAACTATTGCTCGTCGCTGATATCTGAAAAACCCCAAAGATTCTTCCAAGAGACTCCTGGAAATAATAAATAAATTCAGCAAAGTCTCAGGTTACAGAAATTAATGTACACAAATCAGTAGCATTTCTATACACCAACAACAGTCAAGGTAAGAATCAAATCAAAGACTCAGTACCTTTCACAATAGCTATAAAGAAAATAACATACCTTGCAATATATTTAACCAAGGAGATCAAAGATCTCTATAAAGAGAACTATGAACACTGAAGAAGGATACTGTGGCCATTGTAAACAAATGGAAAAATATATCATGCTCATAGATTGGAAAAATCAGCATTGTCAAAATGTTCATACTACCCAAAGTGATTTACAGATTCAATGCAATCTCCGTAAAACTACCAATGTTATTTTTCACATATCTAGATAAAATAATTCTATGCTTCATTTGGAGCCTGAAAAGAGTCCAAATAACCAAAGCAGCCTTAAACAAAGAGAACAAACTGGAGGACATTACTTTTCCAGACTTTAAGCTATACTACAAACCTATATTAATCAAAACAACATGGTACAAGCACAAAAATAGAAACATAGACTAATGGAACAGAGCAGAGAAGCTAAATTTAAAACCATCCACATATTGCCATCTTATCTTTGACAAAGCAGACAACAATATACAAGGGGGGAAAAGAAACCCTATTCAATAAATAGTGCTAGGTAAGTTGGATGGCCACATGTAGAAGACTGAAACAGGTTACATATCTCTAACCACTCACTAAAATTAATTCAAGATGGATAATAGACATAAACCTAAGACATGAAATCATAAGAATTCTAGAAGAAAATAGAAGAATATACTCTAGTTATTAGACTAGGCAAAGAATATATGAAGAAGACTCCAAAGGCAATCACAGCAGCAACAAATATAAATAAATGGGACCTGATCAAATGAAAAAGCTTCTGCACAGCCAAGGAAACAATCAACAGAGCAAATAGACAATCTACAAAATAGGAGAAAATATATAGCACATGCTATATATCTGATAAAGGGATAATAACCAGAATCTAGAAAGAACTCAAGCAAATCAGAAAAAAACAAATCAAATGACCCTATTAAAAAGTGAGCAAAAGACATGAATAGAAGCTTTTCAAAAAATACAGACTAATGGCCAATAAACATATAAAAAATTATCACCATTACTAATCATCAGGGAAATGCAAATCAAAACCACAGTGACATATCACTTAACCACAGTGAGAATGGCTTTCATCAAAAAGTCTTGAAACAATAGATGCTGGTGTGGATGCAGAGAGAAGGAACACTTATACACTATTGGTAAGACTACAAACTAGTACAATCTCTATGGAAAATATTATGGAGATTCCTCAAACAACTAAACATAGACTTATCATTGGATCCAGCAATCCCACTACTGGGTATTTACCCAAAGGGGAAAAAAATTTATTTATCCAAAAGACACATGTAATCAAGTGTTTATTGCAGCATAACTTACAATTGCAAATATGATTAACCCAAGTGTCCATCAATTCATAAGTGGATTAATAAAATGTGGTATGTGTATACCATGGAGTTCTACTCAGCCATAAAAAAAATGAATTAATACCTGTTGTAACAATCTGTATGGAACTGGAGAGCATTCTCCTTAGTGAAGTCTTGCAAGAATGGAAAAACAAACACCACATATACTCGCTACTAAATTTGGACTGACCAAACAGCACTCACGTGCATAGATAGAAGTAAAACTCAACAGAAATCAAGCAGGTGGGAGGCGGGAGTAGGGGATGGGTGAAATCACACCTAACAGGTACAATATACACTATCTGGGTGATGGGTGCACTTATAAATTTGTCTCAAGCTGTACAAAACAATTCATGTAACCAAAACATTTGTACCTTCATAATATTGTGAAATTTAAAAAAAGAATCTACTAAAAGCCTTTGAATTGTACACTTTAAATGGATTGATTGTATGGTATTAAATTATATCTCAGTATAACTTTTGGGGGAAAAAAACAAAGAAAATATATACTTTAAACTCAGGCATTTGTGTACCAGGGTACCAGTTCAGGGGTGTTCGCTGAAGTATTTTTTTTCTTTGGTAATAGCACAACTTGAAAAACCCAAATGTGCTTCATCAGTGTAGAAGATTTTATAGTATATTCAAACACTGGAATCCTACTAACCAATAAAAATAAACACACTACAGCTATACAAAATAACATATTTCATCTCATAAACATAAAGCTAAGAGAAAGAAGCATGACACAAAAGAATATACATGCTATAATTCTATTTACATGATACTCAGAAGTAGGCAAAACTAAACCATATTGTATGGAGATGCATGTATAGAGATGTATAGAGATATCTCTATTGTATAGAGATACATAGGTGATAAAACTATAAAGAAATCAAATTATGACAAAAGTCAAGGAAGTGGCTAACACTGGGAGATAGGGAGTTTTGATTGAAAAGCACAAGGTGGGTTGGGGCGCTGCTTGTAAAGCACTAACAATGTTCTATTCTTGACCTGGAAGGTGCTTTATAATTGTTTGTTAAACTTTATACATTTTTATGTACTTTTCTATATGTATGTTTTCTTTCACAATAATAAAAAATAAAAGAAATAAAGATTCATTGTAAGAAATTATTTCATAATTATAAAATATATTTTAAAAAGGAAATGATTGTATCCAAATCAAGAACTTGAAAATATATCAGAGTAACACACAACAGAAGGAAAAACCAGTATGTATGAAAACAAAAATTAGTAAAATAGACATCAAAAAACAATAGGGTATCAACAGAAATGGATTCTTGGAAAGACTAATAAAACAGACCTGTGGCAAATTGCTCTAGGGCAAAATAATATGAAGGCACAAATAAATGTTGGGACTAAAAAGGAGGACTTAATTTACAGACAAGTAGAGCTTTAAACATCATAAGAATGATTCAAATGGATAACTTTGTACCAATAAATTTGAAAACTTTGAAGAAATTAATAATGTGCTACAAAACAATAACTTATCAAAATGAACTTAAATCTAATGGAAACTGAATAGACTAATGTGATGGTTAATTTTATGTGTCAACTTGGATGGTCCATGGTATCTTGATTTGGTTAGACATTCTTGATGTTTCTGTGAAGGTGTTTTTTGGATGAGATTAACGTTTTAGTAAAGCATATATCCTCCATAATGTGAGTGCTCCAATCAGTTGAATGCCTCATAGAACAAACAGTGACCTCCTCTGAGCAAGAAGGAATTCTGCCAACAGACTGCCTTTGGACTCAAACTATAACTTTTCTTTGAGTCTCCAGCCTAGCAACCTACCCTGCAGATTTTGTATTTATCAAGCCTCCACAATCATATGAGCCAATTATTTAAAATAAGTCTCTTTCTTTCTTTCTTTCTTTCTTTCTTTCTTTCTTTCTTTCTTTCTTTCTTTCTTTCTTTCTTTCTTTCTTTCTTTCTTTCTTTCTTTCTTTCTCTCTCTCTCTCTCTCTTTCTCTTTCTCTCTCTCTCTCTCAATATAGATATAGATATATAGAGACATAGAAATATATCTATATTTAGATATACATTTATTTCTCTGAAGAACCCTGACTAATACAAACAATAAACAATAAGCAATTTAACTAGCCTTTTCATTTCCACCTGCAAAATCCTGGATAGTTTTGGGAGTTCTAGTAAATATTTCAGTAACAGATAACTCCTATCCAGCATAAACTGTCCCCCGAAATAAATAAGGAAAAACCTTCAAATAATTTGTGAAGTAAGCCAGGCGCGGTGGCTCACGCCTGTAATCCTAGCTCTCTGGGAGGATGAGGCGGGCGGATTGCTCGAGGTCAGGAGTTCGAAACCAGCCTGAGCAAGAGCGAGACCCCATCTCTACTATAAATAGAAAGAAATTAATTGGCCAACTAATATATATAGAAAAAATTAGCCGGGCATGGTGGCGAATGCCTGTAGTCCCAGCTACTTGTGAGGCTGAGGCAGGAGGATTGCTTGAGCCAGGAGATTGAGGTTGCTGTGAGCTAGGCTGACGCCACGGCACTCACTCTAGCCTGGGCAACAAAGCGAAACTCTGTCTCAAAAAAAAAAAAAAAAAAAAAAATTTGTGAAGTCATTGTAACCTAGACACCAAAGCTAGACAAAAACTATACAGAGAAATCACCTTTGCGCTTGGTTTTCCTTCTGCCTGGAATGCTCCTCCCTGCACCTGCACACAGCAACTTCATTCATTTCACTCAGTCTGTACATAAATTTTACTTTTTCTGAGTAACTTTCTCCCATCATTTTATGTAAAATAACTTATTCTCTTTCTCAAACATGTTTTCTTTTCTTTTCTTTTCTTTTTATGTTTTTAATTTTTTTTATTTATTTTTTTTTTTCTGTTGTCTCAGGTTTTTTTTTTTTTTTTTTTTTTTTTTTT
>VSMF01032148.1:0-11013 GCA_008750915.1 Microcebus jonahi
GAGACATCCCACTGTCCGAACCCTGCAGCGAGACATCCCACTGTCCGAACCCTGCAGCGAGACATCCCACTGTCTCAAACCCTGCAGCAGGACATCCCACTGTCCGAACCCTGCAGCAAGAAATCCCACTGTCCAAACCCTGCAGCAGGACATCCCACTGTCCAAACCCTGCAGCAGGACATCCCACTGTCCAAACCCTGCAGCGTGGGAAGGATGCCACCTTGGAGGGTACCTGCTTTACCTGCTCTGGCGACAGACTGGTAACAGCAAGAGCCGCTCATGTCAAGCCCCGCCGTGGGGCTGAGACCGTTTTGCCAGACGAGGGCCGGGAGTGGAACCCAGGACGCCGCCTCCACCCACTGCCCCTTCCAGGCCGGCCCTCCTCCCTCGCAGCCCCAGCTGCTTCCAGCACGTTCCGTCCAGCCATCCGACCTGCCCCAGCTGCATGCACAGTCCGGCTGCCTTCCTCGTCGCCCCCGACCCCTGTGTCCAGGAAGGAGCTGGCCCCTGATTGCTGGCCCTCCCCACCGCACCCCCGCCCTGACTCCCGGGGACCCCGGCACCCAGCGTCCACTCCGAGGCCTTCCGATCCCACGGCACCCTGCCCCTCCCCCATGGCACACTGCAGACCCAGCACCCCAGGAATTCCCTCCAAGCATCTCGCCCCCTCCTGACCCGCTTCTCTGTCACCCACTTTGGTAATTCCGTGGCCCGAATCCTTTCATTCCCAACCATTCCCTGTCAAATCTTCGGCGTCCCACCTCCGCCCTGCACCTTCATTCCCATCGCAACAGACAACCAGTCCCTTCAAATGCCTTCGCCTTCCTGTGCCCGTCTCTGTGCCCGTCTCCCGCCTCGCATCTGTCCCCAAAGCTCTCTCGCCGTGGCCCCGCCGAGCTCTCCAGGCACTTGCTCCGGTCACGGCCACGGGGCTGTCCCCAGAGGAAAGGCGCAGTCAGGCCAAAAGGTGAGCCACGCGGCGCCCACAGCCGGCGCTCTCTGTTCCCTATTGAACCTACTTCCCTCCCCCCAGGGTGCCCACCCTGTCGTCTTAGGCAACTTCTCCCTCCTCGCCGCGTCCGTGACCTGCGGCTCTGTCCACCGAGAGGCCGGCTGTGCTCAAGACCGGGTGGCGTTTCGGGCTTGAGCCAACACACGGGCTGAGTGACCCGTGACCCGGGCCTGGGCGCCTGGGCGCTTCCTCCCCTGCAGCTGGTTGTAGAGGGCCGCCCCACCCCCGCAGGCCGTGGTGCGAGCGCGGCCCCCGTCCACCGCAGCGGCCACTGGGCAGGGGTCCCGTTTGTAGAGCCCGTTGGCTTCCCCAGACCCAGCCGGGCCGAGGCTCCCACGAGCCGTCCCTGCTGTGCTCTGCTGTCCCCACCCCACTGATGACCCGGTGTGTGCCGGCCCTGACGCCTGGTCTCTAACGGGACCCAGTGGGTGCCGGCCCTGATGCCTGGTCTCCAAGGGGACCCGGTGGGCGCCGGGCCCAATGCCTGGTCTCCAACAGGACCCGGTAGGTGCCAGCCCTGACGCCTGGTCTCTAATGGAACCCGGCAGCGCTCCAGGCTCTGCTGGCGGCGGTGCCCGGCTCCCCAGCGACGTGGGCGGCACAGCGTGCTCCGCTCTGGCTCTCTTGCTCAGCCGCGTGGCGTCCCGCCTCGCCAAGGGCCCCCCGGGCTCACGGCCCAGTGGCAGGGCTGCCGGTCACGGCCTGGGTCTGGAGCGAGTCCCCTCGCTCCGGGCGCCGGCCGGGGGTCCCGGCAGTGAGAAGCGGGGCTCCCTCGTAGGGTCGCACTGGCGCCCGGCAGACACGCGGACAGGGGCAGGCAAGGGGCAGAGGGGTGAGGTCCTGGCCTCCCTCTACGCTGGTGAGGCTGCCGTGACCGGCACTGGTGTCTCTTCGGGGCAGCTGCAGACCGGGAAGGCGACACCGTCCATTTGAGGGTGGACACGAAACGTCGTCCGCTCTCTGCAGCCGGGGCTCCCGGCCCAGCCTGGTGGGGAGCCCTACTCTCAGTATGCCGGACTCGGACGCCCCCACCCCTCTGTCCTGCTCCTCACCGTCCTGTCCCGAGGGTGGAACTTCCGATCGGGACGCAGGGAAGCAGCAGGGAAGCCGGGGCCGGCGCAGGGCCGCACAGCCGAGGTGGGGGTGGCCGTCCGCCTCTCTCCTCCCCTGCAGCGGGGACTGGCCCACTCCCCGCCAGCTCTCCCTCCAGGACCCGCTCCCGCCTGCGCCCCGCCCGGCTGCGGGCGCGCTCCCGTCTGCCCGCCGGCAGGACACAGGCATGGCTCGCCCGTTCCAGGCCACCCTTCCCAAAGGTGATTTGTTTCGCATTGCGGAACTTGGAGTTCCTGTTAGCGTCTACGGATGTGAAGTTAATGTTTTGTCACCTGACGTTTAAGAGTCTGAACCAGCACTGTTGAATAAACAGACAACGTGAGCCACATACACAAGTTTAAATTTTCTAGTAGCCACATTATAAAAGAAAAGAAGCAGGTGAAGTTAATTTTAATGATATATTTTATTCCAATATGTAAGAATAATATATAATATACAAATATACATAATAAATAAATATAGATGTAATATATAAACATGTAAATAATACATTTTATTCCAATATGTAAGAATAATATATAATATATAAATAATATGTAACATATAAATGTACATAATAAATAAATATAAATGTAATATATAAACATGTAAATAATACATTTTATTCCAATATATAAGAATCATATATAATATATAAATAATATGTAATATATAAATATACATGATAAATAAATATAAATGTGATATATAAACATGTAAATAACATGCTTTATTCCAATATGTAAGAATAATATATAATACATAAATAATATGTAATATATAAATATACATAATAAATAAATATAAATGTGATATATAAACATGTAAATAATACATTTTATTCCAATATGTAAGAATAATATATAATATATAAATAATATGTAACATATAAATATACATAATAAATAAATATAAATGTGATATATAAACATGTAAATAATACATTTTATTCCAATATGTAAGAATAATATATAATACATAAATAATATGTAATATATAAATATACATAATAAATAAATATAAATGTGATATATAAACATGTAAATAATACATTTTATTCCAATATGTAAGAATAATATATAATATATAAATAATATGTAACATATAAATATACATAATAAATAAATATAAATGTGATATATAAACATGTAAATAATACATTTTATTCCAATATATAAGAATAATATAATATATAAATAATACATAATATATAAATATACATAATGACTAAATATAAATGTGATATATAAACATGTAAATGACGTGTTTTATTCCAGGACATGTAATGCACGTGCAGCCTGCGTTGCTAGCCACCTGCCGGGCGCCCGGGAGCCAGGCGTGTCCGGCGGCAGCCCCGCCCCCGCCCATTCTCAGTGACTCCGTGTAGCCACACGGACTTCGGAGGACACAGAACCTCGCCCAGGCCCTCCTGAGCTCGCGTCTTCACGGGGCAATCCGCGGGTCCGCCGTCTCCCGCGAGAGTGAGGGACAAAGGTCGAGGGAGCGAGCTGCTCTGTGCAGCACGGCCTGGCAAAGCAGGAGGCGGCAGAGCAGACCGGCCGGGCCACGCCGTGTCCGACTCTGTGACCCATAGCAGCAGTCGCTGAACTCCTCTGCATGTTCCAATCACTTGCCGATCTCTCAAAATTTCCAAAGCTCGGCCGCACCCTGGAATCATCAAACCACAGTGCCTGGGGGTGGGACGCAGGCGCCACTGGTTCGAAGCTCCCTGGTGGCTTCCCGTGGGCAGCACAATGTTGGGGGGGCTCTGGGACACGTCTCGCTACCCAGGCACGGTCCCCGGGTGCCCGGCATCCGCGCCGATTGGGAGCTTGCCCCGCCAGAAATGCAGCGTGTCAGAGCCAGCCAGACTGGCCGGATTGGAATCTGCCTTTTAACAAGACCTTCCAGGAGGTTCCGTGCACAAGACAGCCCAAGGAGCTCTGATGTGAGGCCCAGCATTCTCCCTTCAGCCCAGGGAGCGAGTGTCCCGCAAGCCCTCCCCCCGCATACCCTCGTGGGCCGGTCACTGCAAAGGGTGTGACTACAGTGCCACACTGCAGCCTTCATGTTTTCACCAAGTTAGCACAATGCAAATACAAAGCTGCTTCCTGGATTCCTTATGGCTGTACTGAATGACTATAACACGCTCCTTTTCTACCGCACGGGCTTTACTTAGCAAGGCTCTGGACAGACCACCTTACACCTCCTTCTATCCATTGCTCTCACCTTTACATGGAGCTGCTCCTTTGTTTAACAAGAGTTAAACTTTCGCCAGGTGCGGTGGCTCACGCCTGTAATCCTAGCACTCTGGGAGGGAGGCCGAGGCGGGCGGATCACTCAAGATCAGGAGTTGAAAACCAGCCTGAGCAAGGGCGAGACCCCGTCTCTACTAAAAATAGAAAGAAATTCATTGGACAACTAAAAATATATAGAAAAATTACCTGGCATGGTGGCAGGTGCCTGTAGTCCCAGCTACTCGGGAGGCTGAGGCAGGAGGATCGCTTGAGCCCAGGAGTTTGAGGTTGCTGTGAGCGAGGCTGACGCCACGGCACTTTAGCCCGGGCAACAGAGTGAGACTCTGTCTCAAAAAACAGAAAGAGTTAAACTTCTTCCCCCGCATTCGATCGGCAGACTCGTGCTGAGACCGCATACCATACGTGATGTTGGAAGGTGAGATAGGAATTAAAAAACTACTTCAGGGATCTGTGTGCCTCCGGGGGCTCAAGGTTCGTAGCAAAAAGGTAAACCCTCTGTGGAACAGGGTGTGAGTCACCCCAAGGGCGGGTAGAAAGACGCCCCGTGATTCACGGGCGGGACAGGTCACTGCCTGCTGCCAGGATCAGGGAGCTGGCATTGAGGAGGTGGCCTTCGTGCTGGGGGTTCGGGCGTTCGGGTGGGGGCAGGCGTCGGTGCAGGAGAGAACACGCTCCTCGGTCGTTAGGCGAGTGCTGGCGCGTGTTGGTCAGGCTGCCCGGTCACGGGGGGACAGGTGTCCAGCCCCACCTGGCGAAAGCAGGAGGGGAGACTTTGGCTCAGAGAATCCACAGGCCGAACAGCCGACCGGACCGTCAGGAACCGCAGACTCAACGACTATCCACGCTCCTCCCTCCTGGGTTTCTTTACCACGGTTGCATCGTCTCTTGCTCTGGACTGGCTTCCTCGGCCTGATGGACACCCGGCCGCAAATAACCCCTGCCTTCTGTTTACATCCTGCACCTCCCAGCGCCGGAGAGGGAAGCCCCAGGCGTCTGGCCTCTGCTTCGGAATAACACGGGAAGGGGGCGGGAACACTGGAGACGAGATTGGCCAGGGACGGATGGATGGATGGACGGACGGCTGTTGAGGCTGAGCGTTGGGTGCCTGGGGTCTGTTATGCCGTTCGCTTCTGAATATGCCGGGTGTTTAAACGTTAAAGAAATTCCCAAGGAGGAATCGTCACGTTGGCTCTTCTGGAGTCAGGCACCCGCGTCTGGACCGAGCACCAGGGGCCTGGGGACATGGCGGGTCTGGAGAGAGCCTCTCGGAGGACGGGGGGCGGGGAAGGAGTTGCTGTTCCCAGGACAAAGGGGCTCTGCTTCCAAGGAAGAGGAGGGAGGGACCCTGGGGTCCCGTCATGGTGACTCTTGAGTGGTGGGTCTCGGCCTGTGTCTCCCTCCCGGGCCCATTTCTGAGAACTGTCAGTCTGTCTCCACTGGCCCTGCCACGAGTCCCTCTACGTTGACATTCCTTTTTTTTTTTTTTTTTTTTTGAGACAGAGTCTCACTCTGTTGCCCAGGCTAGAGTGAGTGCCGTGGCGTCAGCCTGGCTCACAGCAACCTCAAACTCCTGGGCTCAAGCAATCCTCCTACCTCAGCCTCCCGAGTAGCTGGGACTACAGGCATGCACCACCACGCCCGGCTAATTTTTTTTTCTATATATTTTTAGTTGACCAATTAATTTCTTTCTATTTTTAGTACAGACGGGGGTCTCGCTCTTGCTCAGGCCGGTTTCGAACTCCTGACCTTGAGCGATCCTCCCACCTCGGCCTCCCAGAGTGCTGAGATTACAGGCGAGAGCCACCGCGCCCGGCGCGTTGATGTATTTAAAATCAAACTCTGAGCCTCTCCCGTGGCGGGGCTGTTTTCATCCTCCACTCAGTCACCCCAGCGAGGAGTCTCTGAGCCATGCTCCTCCGATCCTGCCTCCTCCCAACCCGAACCTCGGCCTTGTCGGTTCTGCCCTGCAACCATGCCCTGCCCCCTCCCTGTGTCCGGCTCTGTGACATCCGGGTCACAGCCGCCTGGATGGCTCCAAAGTCCACGCTGCCTCACACACACTTTCAAGGCTCTGCAGCACCAGTGCCACCTCTTGTTCCCGTGCTTCAGGTCTTCGGCCGTTCCTGGTCATCCCAACCCAAACATAAGACAGAACAACCTTGAGCGCTTGCACGGCTGGTCTTAAACTCCCCTTAAAGCCTCTTGCCGTCTGTGCACGTTGGGACGTATCCACCAAGAACACCCAATTCTGCACCACCAGGCACAGTGGTATGCGCCGGTAACCCAGCTACGTGGGAGGCCGGGGCAGGAGGACCCCCCGAGCCCAGGAGTTCGAGACCAGCCTGGGCAGCACAGTGAGACCCCATCTCAGAAAAAAAAAATTAAATAAAAATTTTTAAAAAGTGTTACAGGTCTTTTAGAATTTGTCTAGCAGGTTTTCCAGTTTTCATGGGAAAACTCCCCATGCAGGACATTAATAAAATTATTTTTAAAAATAACTCTTCTCTACTTTTGCGTATGGTACTTCCTTCTTCTATTTATGTATTTATTTATAATTGACAAATAGTAATGGTGTATATTTATAAGGCACAGCGTGATGTTTTGACCTATGATGTATGCATTGTAGAAAGATTAAATCTAGCTATAATGATTAACATATTGTTCACGTCGCCCACTCGTTTTTTTGTGGAGAGAACATTTAAGAGCCATGCTTTCACAGTTCTCAAATATTCGATGCTGTGGTGCATTAATTGCTGTGCAGACGTCAGCGGTCCCCAGCCTTTTGTCACCAGGGACTGGTTTCATGGAAGGCAATTTTTCCACGGACGGGGGTGGGCGGCTCAGCCAGTGATGCTCGGCCCAGCTGCTAACGGGCCACGGACCGGTGCTGGCCGCAGCCCGGGGCTTGGGGACGGCAGCCAGCAGGTCACGAAAACTCCCTCCCGCAGTCTAACTGCAGCTCCGTACCCTGGGGTCAGCAGCTCCCCTTTCCCATCCTCCCTCTCCCGCCAGCCCCTGGTGGCCTGCTTTCTCCTCTGTTCCTGTGAGAGTGGATGTTTTAGATTCTGCGCTTAGTGAGTGAGATCCTGTAGTATTCGTCTTTCTGTACCTGGCCGATTTCTCTTAGCAGAATGTCCTCTAGTCCCATTTGTGGTGTCTCAAGGGACAGGATGTCCTTTTTAAGGCTGTATAGTATTCCACTGGGTTAATATACATACATACACACACACACACACACACACCACATTTGCTATGTTCATTCACTCATTGCTAGACGCCTTGGTTGCTTCCGTATCTCGGCTGCTGTGAGTAATGAAATAGACATGGGAGTGTGCATCTCTTAGACACCAATTTCAATTCCTTCAGATATGTACCCAGAAGTGGGATTGCTGGGTCCTGTGGTAGTTCTGCCTTTAGTTTCTGAGGAACTTTCGTACTATTTTACAAAATAGCTGTACTTGCTGTTTCTTCTGTATGAACACATTGGTCTAAGCCTGCAAGATTTAGCTTAAAACTCATCTCCTTGGCCGGGCACGGTGGCTCACATCTGTAGTCCTAGCACTCTGGGAGGCTGAGGTGGGAGGATTGCTTGAGGTCAGGAGTTCGAGACCAGCCTGAGTAAGAGTGAGACCCCGACTCTACTACAAATAGAAAGAAATTAGCTGGACAACAACAACAACAAAAATATATATAAAAAATATATATTTTTTATATATAATATATATTATATACTAATTATATTAATTAATATATTATTATATATTATATGTATAAAATATATATTATATATAAATATATATTTTATATATAAATATATGTATTTATATTATATATATTATATATATATATATAAAATTAGCCGGGCGTGGTGGTGCATGGCTGTAGTCCCGGCTCCTCGGGAGGCTGAGCAGGTGCGAGCAGAGAGGCGGGCTGGCGTTCTAGGCTTAGACGTCGCGATCACGCAGAAAGCGGTCTGAGCGTGAAATGGAGCACCAGCCCGTGAGCGTGTGGAAGAAGCGGGGCACACGGGTGCGTTCACATCGCCCCTTCCACACTCGTTCCACGGCAACATTGTCAAAATAAGTAAATCGATAAGGGCTCGGTGATCTGGAGGTTTTCATCTGCCATGTTAAACACAAAGCTGTGCTATTGGAGGACATGGCCAGAGTCGAGGTCTGGGTGGAGGACGGGGACATTCCAAGAAGAGGCCATGTCGTCGTCGTAAGCACTGGAGTTATTGGTTTAGGAGTAGTTTACCTTGAAAGTGCGCACCCCTCCCTGACTTTCCATATTGTTTTCTCATCTATTCAGGTCAGGGAGGGACTTTTCCAGGCATGTCACACTCAGACGGATTTGCCAAGGGCCTGAGGTGCGGGGGGAGACCTGTCTTTGCACTGCCCGTTGGTGACAAGGGCCATGTGCCACAAAGACAGACGGACAGGCAGACAGATGGTGCCCACGTCAAGGCAATTGCTTAAGAGTGCATGTCATCCTTTCCCAGGTTTCGGCTGTATCCTGGCCGCGAGTGGCATGCAATGATCTGACCTGCTCCTCGCGTGAAAGGTGTTTACCCAAGCGTGCTTCGGGGCACACCGGGCACGGTCTCCCCGTAATTACAGGGGGGCTCTCGGCACCGGCTTCAATTAGCTAAGCAGCTTTTCGGTTATCATCGTACTATCCGTGTTTGACATTTTCACAGTGCTCTTTAATCATACTGTATGTGGGTTGACTTAAGCTAAATCTCTGAACATACTCGAGACACCAGATGTTCCTGTTCTCTGGACCCTCAGGCTGGGGAAATGAGGCACCAGTCAGCCGTCAGACGACAGACAGCACCTAAGAGTCAGAGCCCCAAGTCACCTGGGCAGGTCGTGTCGTTAGACACTCACAGTGAAGACAGGGCCTGCTGGGCAAGGGCGGGGAGGTCCCTGGGCCGCTGAGCCACTGGGCGGAAGGTACAAAGACACTGTCTCGAGTTCAGAGGTCTCAGGGGCGACTTGTCCTGCCAGTTCAGTGGAACCCCCGGAGCCTGGAGTCCCGGGAACCACCGGTCCCCAAAAGCCAGAGCGGTCGGGACTTCTGCTGTCTTCTCCACGGCGCCAGCCCCGGCTTCCCTGCTGCTTCCCTGTGTCCCGATAGGAAGTTCCACCCTCGGGACAGGACGGTGGGGAGCAGGACAGAGGAGTGGGGGTCGTCTGAGTCCGGCATACTGAGGGTAGGGCTCCCCACCAGGCTCGGCCGGGAGCCCTGGCTGCAGAGAGCAGACGAGGTTTCATGTCCATACTCGAATGGACGGTGTCACCTTCCTCATCTGCAGCTGCCCTGAAGAGACACCAGTGCCCGTCACGGCAGCGGCTCTGCCGGTCACACCTGATGTGACGCACAGCCGTGTCCGTAGACACGTGCTTTTCTTTGTCTTATCCCCGAACTACATGGCAGAATCCGTACGGAAATGACGTCCCTCTGTCCTCCCACATTCTGATTCCCAGAGAACACAGCGAGATTTCTTTCCCTCATCGTAAGTCATAAATTCCATCCCCAAGTCTGTGGATCTGGAAATTATTGGAACATGGGGGTGGATTTGTTAGAAACTTTTTTTTTTTTTTTTTTTGCATTAAGTAAGAAACGGAATGAATGTTAAATTGTGGGGTGTTTTCTTTTCCTTCTGATTTCGTGGCGAACATTATGCTTAAGTCTCGCTTTCTGTGATTAGATGAGTAATTGCAGAGAAGAATAACCCGTGCTGAGATCCCCTCCTGTCGTTCGGTATTTGATGCAGCACGGCCGGCCGGGCTTGTAAGTGTCCTCGCTGGGCAAAGTTACTTGCAACGGGTGGCTTCCTGGTGGCTCAGCTGGGTCCTAGCTGCTGCCGCACTCCTAGGCAGAGTTTCAGACCCCAGCTTCCCTTGTCACCCGCCCAGCCCTTTCTCGCCCCACTTAGTCTCAGCTGACAGCTGTCCACGCTAGTCTCTGATCCGTGGAGGGCTCCTTCAACTCCTCACGGGCCGCGTGTGCACCGCTGGCCTTGCGGGTGGACGGTCCTGTCTCTGCTCTCGGCTCCCCCCTGCCCTTCTCCTCGGCCCACCGGGCACCCCCTCCTCCCGATCTCCATCCCTTCTCGAGGGACCCTTCCCCCGCTCGCAAAGCCCTTAGTCTCCACTGTCTTGTGGGAGAGATGCCCTTCCCTGAAAACACATCCCATTTCTCTCCTGCTCGTCACCACCAAGCTGCTCCAGAATGTTCTACACCCATGCAGTGGGTTGAACGGCCTCCCGCCAAGTTCACGACCACCCGGAGCCTCAGCACGCGCCCTGACTTGGGAATAGGGTCTCTGCAGAATGAGTTAAGAGTCTGTAGATGCAAGTCGTCATGGATCCACAGCGGGGCCTAATCCGATGTCCTTGGAGCTGATGTCTTTTTAAAGAAAGGGGAGGGGCGTCGGGGTACACAGAGGGGCGCAGAGAGGAAGGCCGCGTGAAGAGGGAGGCAGAAATCGGGGTGATGCTGCCGCGAGCCAAGGGCTGAGGGGGCCCTGGAGGATAAGAATCGAGGAGACGTTGTCCTTAGAGCCTTCTGAGAAAGCACGGCCCTGGCGACGCCTTCATTTAGACTTCCAGCTCCCAGAAGTGAGAGAGAGAGAGAGAGAGAGAG
>VSMF01032149.1:0-27791 GCA_008750915.1 Microcebus jonahi
GGTTCTGTTTCTCTGGAAACCCCCGAGTAATTCTTTCTATCTCTCTCTCTCTTATCAAGAGAAAAGAGGGGAGAGAGATTTTTAAGGTGTTGGCTGACATGGTTATAGAGGCAGGGAAGTCCCACAATCTGTGATCTGAAAACTCAAGATTGGTGGTATGATTTAGTTCCAGTCTGAAGGCCCAAGAACCAGTAGCACCGATGCTTGAGGGCAGGAGGAGATATATATCCGAGATTAGACAAAAAGAATGAATTTGGCCCTTCTCCACCTTTTTGTTCTGTTCTTTAAAGATTGGATCTTCTTTACTCAGTATACTGATTCAAAGGTTAATCTCTTCCAGAAATGCCCTCACAGATATATCCAGAAATAATGCTTTACCAGCTATAGGGCCATCCCTTAGCCCAGTCCAGAGTCATGTTGACACATAAAATTAATCATCATATATATCTCCCGTTGGTTATGGTTCTCTGGAGAGCCCTGACTAAAGCAATTACACAAGTACAAATATTCCTTATGAAACAAGAAAAAAATTATTTCTGGTTTCCAACAGCAATGTACTTTTAAAAATAATAACTGAACTTTACTCTTAACCAAGGCACAAAACAAAAGCTGGTATTTATAGAGTGCTTACTTTTCTATTAATAGTTTACTCATATTACCTCACCTAGTTCTCATAACAACCTTATTATATAAAAATATTACTATATCCATTTTACAGATGGCAAACTATGGCATAATAGGTTTAGCGGCTTTTCTAAGGCCAAACAAGTGGTAGAGCTAAGATAAGTAATTGACCTTCTATATAGAAAGTAATGAGCATTAAATGTTATATACAGGAACCATTTTTATTTACTTGATAGTCCAGTCAAAGTTAATTTACATTTCCCTCCACATTCAAGTCTGTTCTCTCTTTGGTTCTAAAATGGTGACCTTAATATGGTGACGAAATTAATGTGTCATGGATTAAAATAAGTATTATATGTTCAACATTATTCCCAACTTTTGAGAAAAGCACAGAATTGAGCAGAGAAAACATAAATGAAGACATTCGTCTTTTCTGGTAGCTATCCTAAATTCCATGCTGAATCAAAAATAATGGGATTTTTCACTGTAAACTGGTATCTTTTATGCATGTTTATTAACAATGCAGAAATGATACATCAAAGGGAAAATCAGGCAAGAAATGTGAGTTGCTTACTTGTCAGTCACCATGTAATAGAAACAAAGTGATTCCTCACTCCCAGCCCTAAATATGACACTCTCCCAACCATATGTAGTGGCTGCATACAAAGTAACAGAACAAAACAAAGGAAGAGGCTTATTTTTAATCCTGAGAAGCTAGAAAATAGAAAAAAAAAAATTCTGCTGATTCTTCTCTAAAATCTCTAGAATTCAACATGTTAGAGTGGAAAAATATCTTCCTTTGATTTTCTATGTATTAAAAATGAATAAAGCTCCTAAAAATATTGTATTAAAGTTCAGTATTGCTGTGATAAAGTAACTACAAAAGAGGCTACCAGAGTAAAGATTTTTCATGTTATACATCAAATCTTTTATTCTTCACTACATCAAAATATTTTGTCATGCAAAGGTCTTTCTTCTGTGAATCAGTATAGCTTTTTTCCTTTAAGCTTATGACAGAAAGCAGTTTCAGTTAATAAAGTGGAAGCTTTACATTGCAAATGAAATAATACAAGCTGATGCCACCAGCAGAGCAGGAATATCAGGGGACCAAATGCTCCATGATTTTACAAAGTGTTGTAATTAGAAGTGTGTCTTTTAGGAAATTATCTAGAATATGCTCATGAACTGGCAGCCACCTTTGCTTTCACCAGCATAAATAAAATTTTAACACATATTTAATAACATGTGCATGCAAATTTAGACTGCATTATCTCAAAATTCACAGAAATGAATCCCATGCCATTATTTAATCTACAATGCTTACTTTTCTCATTTTACAGTATCTTATGATTTAATGTACTTAAGTATTTTTGATTTATTTAAAATGATATAATGTACTTCTAAGTATTTTTAAGTTTAGTAAAGATTAAAAACGTCAATGTTTACCTACTCTCTCTGTGTGTAGCTATCTTAAAACAGTTTTTGTGAAATTTTCAATTTATGTTACCACCTGTTCCTTTAAGCCAAATCTGTATTTAATGGTCTCTTGACCAACCCTGTTCCTTCAGTTAATTTTTAATACAATTAAAGGGAAATAAAACTTAAAGGGAAAATAGTGCAAGCATTTATGTAAGTGTGTTAACTAATTTCATTTATGTCTGTTATTTCTTAAAACTACTATCTTGTGAATCAATTTATATGCAAGCTTTTCAGATGTGCCTCAAAGAGAACATTTTCTGTGGACAGAGTCAGTGAAAACACAATTGGGCTACTTCAGGGAGCACTGATACAGTTGTACAGAGACATGCCTGGTAGGGCCAGCGCGTATATCTGTGCTACCTGTGTGCGCCTACGTACTTGTGTGAGTGCTGTTAAAGAAAATCAGAACTGGAGAGTAAAGTAGTAAAAGCAGACTTTATTCAATAACTGTTGCTATAGAGGAAAAGAGACTCCAGTATAGAACTGGGCTCAATTCTGAATACAGCATGGACTAGCAGTGATTTATAGCCACAGAACAGGGTGGGGAGTCAGTGGATGAAAATGTATTTAGAGGAAACATCAGCAAAGTAGGGACATGCTAAATAAATAGACCTCACAGGATTTTTGCTAAACTGACTTAGCAGGGTTTTTGCTGACACCGGACTCTACAAGAATAGGTATGGAAGCCCAAGGTCAGAGCCTAGTCAAGAAAAGTGCTCAGAGGAGGCTGAGTAAAGTTTGGTCAAGGAGAGAGTCTTTGTCAATGAGCAAGGAAGGTCAAGAAGCAACTTGAAGCAGTGGAGGGATCCTTTCCTCATTTCCCACCTCTTGGTAAGATACAGATGACCATAGGGTTGGGAGTCTTGACTAAAGAAGCTTAATCTTCTGTCCTGTCACTAAGAGTATATACCAGCTTTATGGAATGACACAGATATTCTGACTCTGGTGTGAAAAATTCAATATGCAAGGTAGCAAGCAGCCAACAAACAAAATAATCAGAGATCCTGATTTTATCTGGCTCATTTAAATATTGACTAATCAAAAAATATCACATGTAATCAAAACACGGCATCATAGGTGAAGACTGAAAGCCTGCATGGTCTGTTGCTGCTGCTGTTTAGTAGCTGATCCAGGAATTCTGGTGATACTACTGTGCTGCTTAGGTACCCTGAACACACTTTCTCACTCTGTTCATGGTAGTTCATATTTTTACTGTTAAGTACTTAGGTGTGAATAAGTGCAAGAAAATGATTGCTTACCAGTGACATAAATTCAGAGTCAGGAATGATGGTGGTGTTAAACCACCACAGATTGTCCACAGGGGTGGCTGAGATAGTGACACTTTTGTTTCTAATAGTTCAATGCACACAAACTTTGCTTCATGTACAAAATTACCAAAAATACTATACAAAATTACCTTCAGTCTATGTGTATAAGGTACACATGAAACATAAATTTTGTATTTAGACTTGGGTCCCATGCCCCAAATTTCTCATTATATATATGCAAATATTCCAAAATCCAAAAAAACCTTGAAATGCAACACACTGCTGGTCCCAAGCATAAGAGATACTCAAATTGTATTAGATAAATTTTTCAAATGAGGAAAAAGTTGTTTCTAAGCAAAATACCAACAGTGAATCCAAGCCACTCCAAGTAATACCCAGTAACCGAGTAATTTCTCAGAAAATGTTTCTGGGAATGGAAAAGCTAATACCAGTAATGGAAACCCCAGACCGGATATTGTTGAACCATTGCTTCAAAAGTTATTTTTGAAATATGTTTCTCAGATCCCTGAACAGATGGCACTGTTATAGAATCTCCAAACCTGCTAATTTTGTTTTCATAAGTTTTCTAAAATTGAAAAAAAAAAAGTTTAACTGGTAAGAAATCTGCATCCCAGTTTCTTGTTTTAAAATTGATTAAACAATTTTAAATTCCAATAGAACAAATGAACCTTTCCAGAAGTTTTAAGCCTTTGATGCATGCTTTTTAGAGTGATGATTCAGAAGGATAATATGGTAAAGTCTAGGGTAATGTATCATTAAAATTAAAAAGCAGTATAAATGAGATATTTATATTCAATCCCTGATAAAAACTGGGTATCAATTATCAAGAGTCTTTCAAGGAAAGATACAAACATTAGTTTTTAGAAACCCAACTGGAAAAAGCAGTATATCATTAAAACTTTTCTACAGAGATATCTTAATGTCAATATTGACATTTACAAACCAAACTAACCAAGGAAGATTATTTTCATTACAAAAAAATATTTAGTTTCTTTAACAAAAGATTTAGTGCAGATTTCCTTCCCTTTGTATAAATGAGTATTTTTTCCAGATAATAACACAAATAAAAATCACTTAAACATCACATATAGAAATCACTATCAATCAGACACAATGAAAAACACAAGTACAAAGTATTCTGTCATGCAAGCAGTTAAAACAAAATGATTACCTAGGCATACAAAAATCCTTCAATATCCCTTTGCTGAATAAAAGCACAGCAAACCTCATTTCTGGAAGACAATATAGTAATATGTATCAAAAGTTTCTAAAATGTTTTTACCCCTTGACCCAATGAGTCACTTCCTTTTATCCTAAGAAAATGTCAAACAAGTGTGTGCTGATAAATTTTCACTGGTCTTCATCACAGGGTTGTTTGGCAACAACCGATGTTTCCCAGAACAAGGAAATAATTAAATAAATTGCAGTACACCCAATATAATACAGCTCTATAAACCATTAAAGACAATAATGTAGATAATGATGATGTATACCATTTATATGGAAAGATGTTATTGATGCAGTCAGTGAAAAAGCAGGCTTTGCAGCTGCATGTAAAATATAACATGCATAAAAATGTGTATTTTCATCAAACATGTACATATATTGGTGTAGGATTAGAAAACTGGGTTGTGGGCAGATTTAGCTGGTTTAAATTTAGCTTTTTAATGCATTTTTTTTCTAATTTATACACAATTAGTACACAAGACAAGTGTAATAAATGTAGTTTTATTCTTTTAAACATGTAGAAAGGTAGTCTTTCCAGAATGGTATAAGTAGTATCAATGACACGTGCTATTAGACTATGTGCTTTAGATATTTCTTTTAAAAGAAGATCAAGGAACCAGATAATTATATTCTGGCTTTTAACTTTTTAAACCAGCATCACAATTCTGTTGTCCATGCCTTACTTAGCTAAAATATTTGAATTTCCATATGAATGAGTCCTACAGTCTTTTAATCTTACTGTAAATTGATTTTAAGTCATAGAAAAGACTGATGAATTTTATTTACAACAATGAGCATAATTAAGAAAATATTTTTTCTTATCCTTCAATCTGTAATTATTTCAATAGTATTAAAGTAAAGAAGTTTCCTCTTAATATTAGATATTGACTTTCTGGATGTTAATCTTGCATACAAATGAACGGAAATATTGGAAAGAAAAAAATTCTAGAGAACAAAGAACTAAAATAATAAAGATATCAAAATGTCTTACGCCATATTTTATCCACTGGTAAACAGGACATCAATTTTATTAATTTTTAAAAATACCGTTTCAGGCTGAGCATGGTGGCTCACGCCTGTAATCCTAGCACTCCGGGAGGCCGAGGCGGGAGGACTGCTTGAGCTCAGGAGTTTGAGACCAGACTGAGCAAGAACGAGACCCTGTCTCTACTAAAAAAAAAAAAAAAAATAGAAAGAAATTAGCCAAACAACTAAAAATATATAGAGGAAAAAATTAGCCGGGCATGGTGGCGCATGCCTGTAGTCCCAGCTACTCAGGGAGCTGAGGCAGGAGGATTGCTTGAGCCCAGGAGTTTGAGGTTGCTGTGAGCTAGGCTGATGCCACGGCACTCTAGCCCGGGTAACAGAGCAAGACTCTGTCTCAAAAAAAAATTAAAATTAAAAATACTGTTTTCAGTCTATGAGCCAAGTATTTAAGTGTTTTATATGTTTCAAAGCACAAACTTCTGGAACAATAGAATAACTTGACATTTAAAATTATGGAAATGGCCTACCTGAAACATATAGAATTATTTTTCATGAATATTATATTATCCAACTAGTATGTTAAACTGATAAAGATACAGGGCTAGAAGATAAATCTTGTATATTCTCATTTTCTTTCAACATGACTCTTGAGAAAGGGGTACCCTGAAAGGTCTGCATAGATTTGTCTTGTTTCACTTTGACATTGTTTCAGCAGGACACAGGAGTGTGACCATTCTGCTCTATCTCACAAGGAACTTCACTGTGCTGCCACTGAAGGAACACAGAGATTTTGGCCTCATTTATATTCTACTAAGTTCTCACTTTGTGTATTTTACTGAGGGGGAATAGACGACACCTTTTCACACTCCTTCATCTTTTCATGTTAAAATAACAGTTTACAAGGCACATTTACAAACTGCTGTGGTTACTCTCTAGGGTCAACCCTACATACCTGGTGCCTCAGGCAAACGTTTTTGCAGAATCCCAATAAGTCCTTGTGAGGTATAGTGATTTGTGTTAGAATCAGAAGCAGAGAAGTGGTGCTCGGTATTTGCTTATTATCCAGTGCACAGGGAGATTCTTCCTTGTGTCTGTGCCTCACCTCTTTCTATTCATGTCCAGGAACCATTTCTTCATGTTCTTTTCTTGTCAAATGTTCTGTTCCAGACTAATTTCACATCTCCCACAGCAAGGAAAATATAACAATGTTATTAACTCATGATGCCATGGCTCTTCAGAAATGTGTGTATTGAAACATACAGATTCTCTTGCATCTGCTAGCATCCCTGATATCGTTGAGTTAATGCTGGTAATACTATTAACTCGTGAGGATGCCTCATTTTATCACACCACCCATGGGTATTTGCTTCCAGTGACTGTCTCAGCAGTTGTTATTGTGCTTCAGTAATGATCACTGCATTTGCCTACACAGAGTGTGCAGGAGAATGTGAATGACTGTTTTCTGATCATGCTACGTTCACTCATCACTCTCCAATTATTTCTGAAATTATTGTGGATATTTAATTCAGATTTTGTTTTATGTGCATGTGTTTGTATTATGTATCTTCATATATTTTCATTACAATATCAAAAATAATGTGAATATTTAGCATATTATATAGTTCTATAATTTACTATAGTTTCTTAATCATTTTTTATCTTTTTAAAAATAAAACAGCTCTGATTTTCTTTTCTTTATTCCAGAAAGTATATTTATATTTGTTTGTTTTTTTTTGCAACCAATACCCAATTTATCAATTAGAAATTCAATACAGTAAAACTTTACTTCATACAAAAATATTAAATGTCTTTTAACAACTTTCTTCCTTTTCAAAATACAGGGTAACATTTTAATATTGACATATATATCTATGATATAGACATAGACTACTAAATTCAGATAACCTAAGAATCCAAACAGAGAATCCTTCATTGATGTGACTAAATCAGGGATAAAATACCTCGGAATTTCCCATAATTTGTTTTACCATCATCCTTTCATTAATACTTTTAATGCAAACTATTCACTTATCTTGGCTAGTTAAGATAGTTTAATTATCAATAGATTTGAGTATAACATGATAATGTGGTCTGGTTTATGTTACCATAATCTCCAATTATCAACTTATATTTCAACTTTTCCTTGTAGGTACCAATATGCAAAGAAACATATTTTCATAACAAGTTTGTTCATTTTGTTAAGCAGTTTCCTTGTCAAACTCTTCAATTCAGTAAAAGTAAAAAGATTATGATGCATCTTTTAGAAAGTATGTTTACATTTGTGGTTTATAGTCAGATATTCCAAGTTGTCTGTACAGTTATCAAATGCAAAGGAACACATTTTCATAACACATTTGTTAGTTTATAACATTAAGCAGTTTCCTTGTCAACATCTTCTATTCACTAAAAGAAAACAGATTATGATGCATCTTTTGGAAAGTATGCTTACATTTGTGAATTTTTTAGTATATATTTTTTATTTCAATAGATCAGGGGGTACAAGTATTCTTTGTTATATGGAGGAATTGCACAATGCTAAGGTCTGGGCTTTGAGTATACCCATCACCAGAATAGTATATGTTGTACCCAAAAGGCAAGTTTTTATCCTTTACCCTGTCTTAGTTTCCAGTGTTCATTACACCACTTTATGACCATATAGACCCATTGTTTGGCTCCTACTTATAAGTGAGAACACATGGTACATGGTTTCCATTCCTGAGATACTTCACTTAGGATAATGATCTCCAGTTTCATCCAAGTTCTTCAAAAGACATTATTTCATTCCTTTTTATGGCCGGGTAGTACTCCATGGTATGTGTGTGTGTGTGTATATGTGTGTGTCTGTACCACATTTTATTTATCCACTCCTCAGTTCATGGGCACACAGGTTGACTCCATATCTTTGCAATTGTGAATTGTGTGTGCTAAGCATTTGGGTGCAGCTGTTTTTAGTAAAATGACTTATTTTCCTTTGGATAGATACCTACTAGTGGGATTGCTGGATCGAATGGTCTACTATTAGTTCTTTGTGGAATCTCCATATTAACTATTAATAATTTTCATTCTCACTGACAGTGTATAAGTGTTCCCTTTTCACCGCCTCCATACCAACATCTATTTTATTTTAGTTTGCTGGTGTACTAAAGTACTGGACTACTTAAGGTATATATTCTAAATATTATGAGTATTTTATGTTTTAAAATGTCTTTATTTTTTACTCATATGAAGAGCAGATTGTATAATCTTTCTCTCTGGGCTCTGAGCTTCTGGCAGTGCCATGCAGATTACAGCAGGCTGTAGGATTCTGGTGCACCCTAGCATTGCTACAGCTTCTCTGGGCTTTTGATGTGCACCAGTGCCACACCTACCACAGCACTTACCCAGACAAAGCCAAGCTATGAAGATGGAATAAATACCTACTATTTAAAATGCACATACCTCAATGCACAATCACAGGGATCAAGAATGATCAGGGAAACATGACGTCAACAAATGGACAAAACATAGTACCAGTGATTGAGACCATAAAGAAATGGAGATGTATAAACTACCTGACAAAGAATTTAAAATAACTATTGTTTAAGAAGTTTAGCAAACTTTAAGAAGATACAGTGAATGTAAAAAAATGAGCAAAACAATAGGTGACCAAAGTGGGAATTTTAAAAGAGAGAATAAATAATTTTAAAAATCCAGAAATCTCAGAGCTGAAAAATTGAGTAACTGAAATGAAAATTACGATATAAAGCAGCAACAGCAGAACTGATCAAGCAGACAAAAGAACATGTGAATTCAAAGACAAGTTTGAAAATGCAAGAGGATAAAAAAGAATGAACTTTAAAGAAAGCTTACAGGATTTATGAAAAGCATCAAAAGAGAAAATATTTGAGTTATAGGGGTTCAAGAGAATAGGAGAAAGACAAAGGAGTACAAAGCTTATTTAAAGAAATAATAGCAGAAAACTTTCCAAACCTGGAGAAAGATGTGAATATCTAGGCACAAGAAGGTCAAAGATTTCCAATAAGATAAAATCCAAATAAGACTACCCCAAGACATTATATTCAAACTGTCAAAAATCAAAGACAAAGAGAGGATTCTGAAAGCAGCAAGAGAAAAGAAGCAAATAACATATAAGGGAGTTCCAATATGGCTAGCATCAGACTTCTCAGTAGAATCTTTACAGGCCAGGACAGAGTGGTATGATATATTCAAAGTGCTGAGGGGGGAAAAAGCCAACCAACAATATTGTACCTGACAAAACTGTCCTTCAGAAAAGAAGGAGAGATAAAGACTCTCAGACAAATGTAAGCTGAGGGAGTTCATCACTACCAGAGCTATCTTACCAGAAATGCTTGAGGGAATTCTTCAAGTTGAAATAAATATACACTAATGAGTACAATAAAAACATCTGAAAGTATAAAACTCATTATTAAAATAATTACACTTACTATTTTTTCAAATTCAGAATACTCTCATACTATAATGATGGTATGCAAATGACTTGTATCTTTAGTATGAAGGTTAAATGACAAAATTGTCAAAAATAATAGCTACGGTAGATTATTAAGGGACATGCAATATGAAAAGATATAAATTGTGACATCAAAAATTCAAAATGTAAGGTGGGGGAAGTAGAGTAAATGTGTAGAATTCTTTGGATTGTTTTTGTTTTTGTTTTGTTTGGGGGTTTTTTTGTCTTTCTGTGTCTGGTTTATTTCACTTAACATCCATGTTGCTGCAAATGATAAGATTTCATATATTTTAAGGCTGATTAATATTCCACTGTGTATCTATACCACATTTTCTTTATCCATTCATCCATTGATGGACATTAGGTTGATTTCATATCTTGTTTATTGTGATTAGTGCTGCATTAACAAGAGAGTTAGAATTCTTTATTTTTATGATCAGCTGTTATCAGCTTAAAATAACCTTTTATGACTATAAGTTGTTTTCGTAAGCCTTCTAGTAACCATAATGCAAAAACCTATAGTAGATAGGCAAAATATAAAAAGCAAGGAATCAAAATATTCAACTAGAGAAAATTACTTAACTACAAAGGAAGACAGCAAGAAAGGAAGAGATAAAAGATATACAAATTAGCCATAAAACAATTACAAAATTAGAGTAGTAAATACTCACCTTAAATGTAAACAGATTAAATTTTCTAATCAAAACACAGTCTGAATGGACAAAAAACAAGACAGAATTTTATGCTGCCTACAAGAGTCTCACTTTACATGTAAAATGACACACTGAAAGTGAAGGAATATAAAAAGGTATTCTATGCAAATGGAAACCAAAATATAGCATTGGTAACTACACTTATATGGGATAAAACAGACTTCAAGTCAGAAACTAGAAAAGAGACACAGAAGGTCATTATACAATGACAAAGAAGTCAGTTCAGCAAGAGGATATAACAATTGTAAATAGTCATGAACTCAATATTGAAACACCTACAAATATCAAACAAATATTAATACATCCCGAGAGAGAAAGAGAGAAATGGCAATATAATAATAATGAGGAAATTCACCCCACTTTCAGCAATAGACAGTCAGAAAATCAAAGAAGAAACACTGGACATAAACTACTATAGATCAAATGGACCTAAGAGACTATACATATAACATTTCACCCAGCAGCTGATAGGATATATATTTAACTGCACATGGAACATTCTCCAGAACAAATCATATATTAAGTCACAAAACTAGTCTTAACAAATTTAGGAAGATTGAAATTATATTATCTTTCTTTTTGCTACAATGCTATTACAGGATAAATTTTGGAAAATTTACAAATTCATGGAAATCAAACAATATACTCCTGAACCACCAATGGTTCAATCAAGAAATTTAAAGGAAATTTGAAATTTTATCGAGGCAAATATAAATGAAACACAACATACCAAAACTTATGGATGCAGCAAAATCAGTTCTAAGAAGGAAGTTTATAATAGCAAATGCCTACATCAAAAAGAAATATTTCAAAGAATCTAATGTTGCCCCTCAAAGAACTACTAGAACAAGAGCAATCTAAGCCCAAAGTTAGTGGAAGGAAGGACATAATAAATATTAGAAAAGAAATATATGAAACCTAAAAACATTGACTTTATAGAAGCAGAGAGCAGAATTATGTTTACCAGGGCCTGGGGTGGTTGTCTGGAGGGTCAGAGGGAATTGAGGAGATACTGACCAAAGGATACACAATTTCAATTAGATATTACGAATAAGTTCAAGAGATCTATTGTACAACATGGCAACTATAGTTAATAATATATTGTATTCTTGAAAAACGCTGTAAGAGTGGATCTTAAGTGTTCTTACTGCAAACATGATAACTATGCAAGTTAATGCACATGTTAGTTAGATTTAGTCTTTCCACAATCTATATACGCTTCAAAACAATATGTTATACATACAACTTTATCTGTCAATGTAAAAAAATCAAAATAAAAATGTTTGTTTTTCAAAATTCTACAGTGGTTGCATCATTATCGTTTATCATTAGGTTATTTTTACCTTTTCCCTTTTAAGTAACATGTTTTCGTGTCTCTGGATTCTTAGAGAACATTTTAAAGTTAATGTTCTTTAAGTTATGAGACATTTAAACAACAAACTACGGTGCATTATTTTTTGCTTTCTAATCTTTCCTTCTATGTTCAATATTCTTCTTCATGGGCTATATTCTTTACATTCTATCAGAAGGAATCAGAGAATTTCATTGCATTTAACATCTAATTCAGTAATTTTTTTCTTGTACCATACCCTAATTAGCTTTTTGATTTTTCAATTAAGTTTTTCAACTCAGTGATAACACAGATATTTTTTCCTGGAAGTCCTGTGCAGTTCCTTTTGAGTATGTTCATTTCCCCCTTCTCATGTTACCCTCCTGCTTATTTATTGTTTCTCCTTTTTTCATTTCCAGAGTGTTTATGTTTTCATCTTCCAGGCATTCCAAAATTATTCCCTTGTACCAATTTGTAAGCTAATTTCTTGGTTTTGAAATTCCCTTTCATATGGGTGAAATATTTTAGAACAAACTTATTTATAGTACTAACTTTTTGTTTCCTTTCCTCATGGAAAAAAAAAACTGTTCTCCCCACTAGAAAATAAGTAGAGAATAGTACTTTTGTCATCCCTTCAATTAGTAAGAGGATTCTTTTTTAAAATGTATTTTACTCTTCTTCTTCCACTGACATATAGTCTTTTGTGAGTCCCACCTACCATGAGCCTGAGGCCTTGTTTCTGAGCTCCATGTTTGTCTTTCTGGATGCAATAATCCCCCACATCCTTCCAAAATAGCTGCAAAGTCAGCTTACAGCCTCTTTTGGCTCCCTCTTCATTTCTCCCACCCTTCAATTGCTTATTCTTTCGTGTGAGCTCAGCCATATATTCAAAAAAATTTTTTAAACAATTTATGCAACACTTTATGTGTTTATAGGAAGAATTTTCCTTTGTTCCCTAATCTTAATTCTACAGAGCTGTAATTGGAAATCTTAAATGTTTTATTCATCCTTGAAATAGAAAATTTCTGCAGGTTCTGTCAAGTTGTAGGATCACTTTAATTTTTCTGGTATATTGTGAGCGCTTTCAGTCTAAAAAAAGCTACACATTTTTTAGTTCAAGGAATTTTTTCTCATTATTTCTTTGCTTATACTCAATCCCCATTTATTTTTCTTCAGGAATTACAATCATATATATAGGTATGTTAGACTTTTTTCTCCATGTCACTTATATTTTCCCTCACAAATTATCTCTTTTAAAAAAGTTAAAAATTGTTTTCTAATTAAAACTTTTTAAACCTAGTTTTTAATTTAATGATTCAGTATTCAATGGCACTTCCACTGCATTTTTAAAAAATCGGAAACTTCCTCCATCAGTGAGAAAGGCATTAAAGGAGCTGTGATCTATTCCTCTCCCCATTACCAGAAAGGTAATTCCTGGGAGTGGAGGAAAATAAGATGATTTTGTCTACTATTGTAAACACAAGAACTAGAGACACAGCTAAATAGGACTAATCATATTTGCTAGAGTGTCTTCACCAATGGAATGTTCTTAACAGAATTTCCCTGACTTAGGATTTCTTAAGAAACCCAAGATCTATGGATTTATGAGGCATAGCTTCCTGAACAATTTTACAGAAGCTATACAACTCTGTGAGGTGTAAAATGGACACGTTATAAAATTCTCTGCTACATGAGGTGACATGTTATAAAATTATCTGCTATATAAGGTGACCCACAAACCTTACTTAGAGAACTCATCTATTATAATGGCAAGGCAGCACTTGTCAATTGCAGAAAGGAAGGATCTGGGAGTGAACAATTATGTTGTGGACCTCTTCTTTTCCTGTACCCCTGATCATCATGTCTTTGAAATTATTAGTAAAGCTCAATATTGGGCAACATCTCTGATTTGTCAGTCTGATCGCTTGTTTGACTTCACCCATCAAAAGTAGAATGGATAAAAAAAATTGAACTAAATTTAGGTATACAATGGAGTATATAATGGTATATAATTGTAGTAGAAATTAGAATACTGTATAACAAGTTCAGCAAACTTTTTTCTATAAAGAGTCAGTAATTATTTTAGGCTTGGCAGTCATACAGTGACTGTTGCTACTACTCATCTCTACTGTTTTAATATGAAAGAAGTCACAGATAATATGTCAATGAGTAAGCATTATTTTAAAAACAGGAAACAGGCTAGATATGGTCTGAAAATGGTAGTTTTACAACTTCTGATATGTAGGAGAATAAATATAAAATCTATAGTTATATCAAGAATATAAATGGATCTCACACACCTGAAGTTAAGCAAAAAAGGCATACATAAACCTATCTAAAGTGTAATTCTTTTTAGACACACTAGAAGAAGATGTGAAATTAATCTACTCTGTTCTAATTACTGACAAAAGCATGAGAACCATTCTTGTAAAGTGTTCTCCTTTTAGTAAGTCTACTTTTAGAGTCTATTTTAAGGGCTCTGTTCCTTCATTTACTCTTCTTTTGAACTACTGAGGGTTTTTTTGTTAACATTTTTATTATTTTGTTTAAAAACTGACAGGTAAAATTATTTGTATTCATTATGTACAACATAATGTTTTGTGATATATATATGTATGTATTCTGTAATGGCTAAGTATAACTAGATAACATATGCATCATCTCACATAGTTATTATGTCTCTGATAAGAGCATTTAACATCCACTCTTAGCATTTTTCAAGAATACAATATATTGTTATTGACAGTAGTAACCATGAAATATCGCCTCATGCCAGTTAGAATGGCCATTATCCAAAAGGCAAGAGATAGCAAGTGTTGGAGAGAATACAGATAAAAAGGAACCCTTGCACACTGTTGCTCAAAATTTAGATTAGTACATCCATTATGGAAAACAGTATGAAGGTTACTCAAAAAATTAAAAATAAAACTACCATATGATCCATAAAATCCACTACTAAATTTTCTCATAGTTGTATACATTAGAGAGAGTGCTATATTTTTCTTTCACTGGGGCATGAGATGGGTTCCTAGAAATCATCTAGATCACTGTTTAAATATTCTAGAACCAGATGAGAAAAGACAGGAAAAGTTTAGATTTCCTTAAGTTTCACTTGGATGAGTCGGAGTTCTTCCCCTCTATTAGAGACTGTGACACAGAGGTGAAACCACTGAAGAACTGGGAACAAGAACAAGGACTAAACAGAACTGAGTAATTGTGCAGGATGGATTGCACTGAAGAAAGATGAGAAGTTGGGAGGCTTTTAAGAGACTATTTCAATAGTCCCAGTGAGGAAATTAAGACTTTGTCTAGAGCACTAAAAGTAGGATTGCAGAAGAGAAAAGACATTAGAACGAAATTGAATAGCTAGAATGGACAGATTATAAATGATGGCACCACCTAAGTGAGCTGCCTGGTCAATGAATCAACTATCAATTTGACCAAAGTCTGTCATTTAGAAAATTCTACAAAGTTCTTTTTGTGATGACTGAACGAAAAAAAAAAAAAAAAACCTCAAATTTAGTAATTTATCCATTTTATTCCCTGTTTAAAGTCTTGATTTCCAGAATCTGCAAGGAAAAAAAATGGTTTTATGTTACTAAATCTCCTTCAAAATGTCTTGGAGCCTGAGGTGGAAGAATTGAATGCCTGGGAATGATGAAAATGCCTCGACACAGGAATCATCTAGATTCATATGTCTTGAACGTGGCTGGGACTCTCAACCAGAAAACCCACCAGTGGTCTCTAAATGTGGCTTGGATTTCTCACAAAGTAGCAGATGGATTCCAAGAGAAAGCATCCAGAGAGGGAGTATCAGCAAGGCAAGCACTGCAAGGTACTATGGCAGAATCTCCTACTCTAGCCTCAAAAGTTACAACATCCCTTTCACTACATTCAATTGCTAACAAGTTTCCCACTAAAACCAGCCTCACTTCAAGTAGAAATTACTGGCCATAGCTATGGACTTGGGATGTGGATGAACCTACAACATGATTTTTCTGGATGGCTTCCTGATATGTGACTCAACTATCTAGCCTAAACTTGTTCATATATAAAGAAGAGTCACTACTATTAATTCCAGTGTTACTGGTTTTCACCCAAAGAGGATCACTAAGACTGTGGGAGCATTCTGCTATTAAAAATAAAGGTAGGATGTGGTATAGGCATTGAGTCTATTATATCTTTGTTTCATCATTGAATCCCCACAAAATTATCATATTTAACAGAATCAATATTGTTCAACTGCTTTAGATCATGTGGTTGAACTGAAAATATTAAATTAAGTACTTGTGACTCCCATTGCAATGAACTGGAAGATCCAAGACATTAGATGCTATAATTTCAAATGCAACACTTTTTCCATCATATTATGTCATCTCTCCAGGCACATATATATGGGTTAAGAAGGAAAGAGGGGGGAGATTTTAGCTAGAAGTATCATGATTCCAGTGACAAAGAGGGGAAACAAAAGAACTTGTACCACACGAGAAGTCTTTATGTATAGGCTTATGGTAGATTTCATTTTAAGAAGAAAAATTGTGCCCAAGTACCATAGACTTGAAACAATTTTATTAGCATTAGGATTAGAAGAACTCTAATCTCAGTCAGTTGAACACAATCCCAGCCATGCATCTGTTAAAGCAGAACAGCAGAGTTAAAATACAATGTGTTCATATGAGGACAAAGATATTAGCAGTAATCCTTAGGAACTCTGCTGCTCTTGTAACTAGTGCATTAATCTGTTCATTTAGAAGGGAACACAATTTGATCTAAGAAAAGGTCAAAGTAATGAAATATCATTACAGTAATAAAGTCCCCCTCCTCCTGCTATTCAGTCTGTAGATAGTGATGAACTCCTCAGTTCAATAATTAGAAGGGATGATGATGACCTGATATGATTCTGCTATACCCATGCTGTTTATTGTATTAGTATAATTAGCAATACATTTTATCTCTTTGATCAAAGGACTCTCTATTACACTCTGTTCCATTTAGTGAATCAATTGTTGAAACATGTTTCTAATGTTGACATTTACCTGTCCTACCACTCTAACCCCCTTACTTAATAATGGGGAGTATAAATTAAACCTTTGGCTTCTTATAAGCCAATAGAGAAAAAATACTGTGTTCTATATGTTCATCATATTAATCAATACTTTATGAATGTCACTTATTAGTTTTGGATATTTTAGGCAGTTATTGAGTTTTATAGCAGAATAGGACTGACCTAGATTCAAATCATGGGTCCACATAATTGTTATGTAACCATTGGCAAGTTACTTCACAACTCTGAGCCATAGGAGTCTTATCTACACATTTTCATAAGATATTACCTACCTCATAGGTTTGAGGGATAGAGTATTCAATGAGATAATGCATGCAAAACACTTAGCAACATTTTTTTGAACCTCTCAAGCACTCACTAAATGGCATTTATTACTATTGCTGACAAAATTTGTGGCCTATAAAAATCTATTATTTTGCCAGCACTAATTTTTTAATAATTCAGAGGGAAAAGGTCTACATAGGATTGAGAAAGTTTAAGATCACATCTGGCTAAATTGAAAAATCATAACTTTTTAAAACCCATCAGAGAACTAATGTTAAAAAATAACAAAGTAAACTGAAATCTTAGGAATAAGATAATTAACAGAAAGTTGTTTTTATTTATTTTTTATTTCTGCATATTATGGGGGTACAAAGTTTAAGGTTTCAATAAATGCCCTTTCCCCCCTTCCCCCACAAGTCTGGGTTTCCAGCATGAAAATAAGAACAAAATCAGTAAACTGTTAGCTAGACTAAGAACAAAAGAGAGAAGACTCAAATAAATAAAATCTGAAACAAAATTAGACATTAAAACTGACAGCACAAGAATACAAATGATCATCAGATTATTATGAACAACTGTACATCAACAAATTAGAAAAACTAGAGGAAGTCAATAAATTCCAGGACAAATAAAACCTATCCAGATTGAACCAGAATGAAATGTAAAACCCGATCAAACCAATGAGTAATGAGAATAAATCCACAATAGAAAGTCTCCCAACAAATAAAAATTCTAGGACCAGATGGCTTTACTGTTGAATTCTACCAAACTTTTAAAGAAAAGATAACACCAATTCTTCTCAAACTATTCCAAACAATTTAAAAAGGGGGAATTTTTCCTTATTTATTCTACAAGGCCAGCATAACCCTGATACCAAAACCAAACAAGGTCACACACATAGAAAGAAAATTATAAATATTCCTGATAAACACAGATGCAAAAATCCTCAATAAAATAACTAGCAAACTGAAACCAATAGCACATCAAAAATATAAAATACCATGATCAAATTGGATTAACAATAGTTTAACATATGCAAATCAATAAATATGATAAATCTCAACAACAAAATGAAGGGTAAAAACTATATGATCATCCCAAGAGATGCAAATATAGCATTTATAAAATTCAACATCCCTTCATAATAAAAACTCTCAACAAATTAGGTATACATAGAACATACCACAACACAATAAAGGCCATAAAATGATAAATTCACAACTAACATCATAATGAATGGAGAAAAGCTTAAAGCCTTTCTTGTAAGAACTAGAACAAGATAAAGATGCCAACTTTCACCAGTCTTATTTGACATAATACTAAAAGTCCTAGCCAGAGCTATTAGGCAAAAAAAAAAAAAAAAAAAAAAAAAAAAAAAAAAAAAGAACATCTAAATTAAAAAAGAGTAAGTTAAAGTGCTCCTATTGGCAAATTACATGGTCATATAGAAAATCCTAAAGTTTCCACCAAAAAACTCTTAAAACTGATAAACAAATTTGGTAAAATTGAGGGACAAAAAATTAACATATAAAAATCAGTAGCATTTCCACCCACCAATAATGAACTGAAAAGTAAAAAAAAATCAGTATTATAAATAATAGCTACAAAAAAATAAAATACCTAGGAGTAAATTTGACCATGGATGACAAAGATATCTACAATGAAAATTACCAAATGAAAGAAATTGCATAATGAAAGAAATGTAAGAGGACACAAAAAAATGGAAATGCATCCCACGTTCATGGATTAGAAGAATTATTATTGTTAAAATGGCCATACTACACCAATAGCAATCTATAGATTTAACACAATCTATATCAAAATACCAGAGACATTCTTCAGAGAAATGTAAGAAACAATCCTAAAATTCACACAGAAATAGTCAAAGCAATCCTGAGCAAAAAGAACAAAACTAGAGGCATCACACTTCCTGACTTCAAAATATACTACAAAACTATAGTAAGCAAAACAGCATGGCATTATTAATAGTATAAAAAGAGATAAATACACCAGTGGAACAGAATGGAGAACCCAGAAATAAAACCACATATTTAAAGCCAACTGATAGTCAACAAAGGCACCAAGAACCTACACTGGGGATCAATACATGGGGCTGGTAAAACTGGATATATTTACATGCAGAAGAATCAAACTAGACAGACACCTCTCGTTATATACAAAAATAAACTCCAAAAAGATTATAGTCGTATGTGTAAGACCTGAAATTATAAGACTACTTACTAGAAGAAAACGTAGGTGAAATGCTTCAGGACATTGGTCTAGGTAGATATTTTATGAATAAGACCTTGAAAGCACAGGTAACGAAATCAAATATAGACAAATGGAATCATATCGAAGTAAAAACCTTCTGCACAGCAAAGGAAACAATCAACAGTAAAGGACAACCTGTAGAATGGAAGGAAATATTTGCAAGTTATTCATCTAACCATGAACTAATAACCAGAATATGTAAGGAGCTCAAACAACTCAATAGTAAAAAATAATCTTTAAAACTGGGCAAAGGATCTAATAGGTATTTTTCGAAAGAAGACATACAAAGAGCATTCAAGTATGTGAATATATATGCTCAACATCACTAACCATCAGGGAAATGCATATTGAAACAACAATGGGATAGTATCTCATCCCAGTAAGAATGGTTATCATCAAAAAGACAAAAAATAAAAGATGCTTGTGATAATATGAAGAAAATGGAACTCTTATATACTGTTGGTGGGAATGTAAATTAATATAGCCATTATGGAAAACAGTATGAAGCATCCTTAAAAAACCAAAAGTAGAACTACCACATAATCCAGCAATCCCACTACTGAGTATTTATACAAAGGAAGTAAATCGCTATATCAAAGAGATACTTACACCTTCATGTTTACTGAAGCTCTATTCAGAATAGCCTAGATATGGAATCAACCTAAATTTTCATCAACAAATGAGCAGATAAAGAAAATGTGGCATATATACACAATGGAATAGTATTCAGCTATAAAAATAATGAAATCCTGTCAATCATGGCAACATAAAAGAGCCTGGAGGACATTCTCTTAAGTGAAATAAATCAGCCATAGAAAGATACACAGCATATTCTCACTCATATGTAGTAGGCACTAAAAAAATTTAGGTCATAGAAGTAGAGGATAGATGAGTAGAATTGCAGTAATTTGGGACTGGGAAGTGTAGAGTAGGAGAGGAGGATGAGAGAACAGGCTACGGCTAGATGGGAGGAGTAAGTTCTAGTGTCCTGTAGCCATTGTAGGGTGAATGTGGTTAACAATAACTTAGTTATTAGTGGGTATTTTAAAAAAGCTAGAAGAGATGATTTTGAATATTCACACAACACAAAGAAATGATAAGTATTTGAGGTGATGGATAGGCTAATTACCTTAATTTGATCATTATACACTCTATACATGTTTCACATTATTCTGTATGCCATAAATATGTACAATTATTACATGTCAACTAAAAATAAATGAAAAAAATTATCTACAGTAAAAATAGCAACATTGTAGACATATAGCACATACATGAGATGTATAGCAATAATGCCCAAAAGAAAGTATAAAGGAATAGAAAGCTCATGTTTGTAGGTTTAAACATTATACATGAAGATGTCTTATTTTTAAAGGTAAACCATGATATGAAATATTTATATTGTAAGCTATATAACCACTAATAAGCTTATTTTTAAAAAGAGATATACATAAAAAGCCAATAGAGGATGGAACTATAAATGGAACTATAAATGGAACTATAAATAGAACTATAAAAACATACAATTTATTTAAAATCAGGCAAATTAAAAAATAATAAATAACAGATGAAAGAAATATCAAACAACTGGCAACATAGTATAATCCAACTATGTTAATAATTAAAGTATTTAAACTGATGAATTAAAAGACAGAAATTATTACATTGGATAAGAAGATCCATTACATTCAGTGTATATAAATAGGTTAAAAGTGCAGAGATGGAAGAAATATATAACATTCCAACACTATAAAATGAAAGTTGGACTGTCTATGCGGCATTAAATTGAATAAGAAATATTATCAGGAATAATTATGAACATATCATGTATATGTGTGTGTATATATACATAAATGTGTATTTATAAAACAATAGAACTATAAAAGAAATGAAGCAAAAACTGATAGAACTGAAAGGAGAAATAAACATATTCATAATTATACTTGTAGATTCAAAATCTCCTGTCTCAGTAACTGATAGCATAAACATAAAGAAAATTATTAAGGACAGAAAAGACCTGGGCAAAAGTATCACTCAAATAGACCTAATTAACATTAAGAGAAAGCAGAATACAAGAGAAGCAGAATAGATATTCTGTGATGGAATCTGACAAGAAATTAGTAATGGCAAGTTATCTGGAAAACCCCCAAATACCTGCAAACTAGCAGTTTTAGAAAACTCATAGTTTCAAGTAGAAGAGTCAAGGAAATTTAAAAAAAAATATTTTGAAACAAATGAAAATAAACATGCAACATATCAAAATTTGTATAGTTAGAAGACAGTGCTTAGAGGGAAAGTCTTACCATTGAATGTATAAAAAGAGAAATAACTAAAATTTGTAACCCTAAGTTCATACTTCAAGAAATAGAGACCAAGAGAAAATTAAACCTAAAGCAAGTAAGAGGAGAGAAATAATAATTATTAGAAAAAGTGTCAATAAAAGAAAGAGAAAACCAATAAAACCAACTTTCCTTTGAAAAGTTCAAGAAAAGTGATAAGCCTCTAGCCGGGCTAGTCAAGAAAAAAATCATCAATATCAGAAATAAAAAAGGATGCATTATGATTGATCCTATAGAAAAGGATAATGGAATATTACAAATAACTATATCTAGTAATTTAGAGAAACTCAATAATTTAGATAATAGACTATAGAAAAGGATAATGGAATATTACAAATAACTATATCTAGTAATTTAGAGAAACTCAATAATTTAGATAATAGACCATTTCTATTATAATTCACCAAAAACTAAATAAATAACCTAAATAGTCATATATAAAGAAGTTGAATTTTTAGTTATATACCTTCCAAAAGAGAAAACTACAGATACAGTTAGTTTCAATATGACAAATTCTTTTAAACATTTAAGCAAGGAATGTAATCTAAAATTCTATAAATCTGTTCTAGAAAATAGAAGAGGAGAAAATATTCCCTAACTCATTTTATTAGGCCAACATTATCCCAATATGAAATCCAGATACATTATTTAAAAAAAAAAAAAACCCATCATCCATTATCTCTCATGAGCACAGACACAACAATCCTCACCAAAATATTAGCAAATCAAATAAATACAACAGTGTATAAAAAGCATAACACATCATGATCAAGTAGGGTTCCTCCTGGGAATTCAAGACTGGATCAATATTCCAAATTCAACCACAATAATTCATTATATAAACACTCTAAATGAGAAAAATCGTATTATTTTATCAATAGCCATAGAAAATGCATTTCTTAAAATTTAACATTCTTTCTTGATAAAAGCACTAACCAAAATAAAAGAGAAACTCTTTAGCCTATAAAAGGATAACAATGAAAAACCTATGGATAACATCATAGTGAATTTATATACTTTCTACGAGAAGCACTTGAGAGAATGCAAAGACAATCCACAGATAGCGAGGGAATATTTGGAAATCACTTGTGCCCAAAGGATTTATACCCAAATTATATTTAAAAACTCTGAAACCGCAAAGATAAGAAAACAAACAAGTCAATAATATAATGGGCAAAAGATCTGACCAGACAGACCAAAGACGACTGTATAAAGCGCTAATAAGCACACAAAAATATACTCAACATCATTAGCCATAGGAAAATGCAAATTAAAACCACAATGAGATACTACTACATGCTTCTTAGTACAGTTAAAACTATTATAATAAGATTCAACACACAAATTTTGTGAGGATGTGTAAAAAATAGAATTCTCATATAGTGCTGGTGTAAATGTAAAAATGAGCCATTCAATTTGGAAAACAGTTCAGCAGTTTCCTATAAAGTTCAACATACATTTGCCATATGATCCAGCCATCCCACTTCTAAGAATTTACCCCATGGAAATTAAAGCATCTGTCCATTTTAAGACTGGTATATGAATGTTCAAAGCAGCTTTATTTGTAATAGTCAAAAATTGGAAACAACCCGACATTCACCCACAAGTATGTACTAACAGATAAACTGTAGCATATCCATACAGAAGGACTCTAGGTAACAATAAAAAGAAATGAACTCTTAATACATATTACATGATGATACTCAAAATAATTATAGTGAATCTTAAAAAGCCCACTATGCACATAGGTTAATATTTAATTTACATAAAATTCTAAAAAATAAAAACTAATGTGTCAGAAAGTAAATTAGTGGGTACCTAAAGATGAAGGACAGGGAGGAAAGGGCACTATTACTAAGGGACAGAAGGAAACATTTTCTGATGCTGTGTACGTTCATAATCTTAATTGCAATAAATGGTTGCAAGAGTGTTGCATTTATGACCAAACTTATCAAGTTATGCAATTTATGTATACACAGTATATTAATGTAGATTATGCTTCAGTAAAGCTATTGAAAAAGAAATTGCAATGATTCCCAACTTGTAAGAGTTTATTCATCAAGATTAAACACAAAAGTAGCACTTCTCCACTCAAGAAGTCACTAACATTTAGATATTTGAAAATGCAGATTCAACTTCCTCATCTGCACCGTTTTTTGAACCTTTGATTTCTTTTTTTTTTTTTTTGAAACATTGAAGCCAAGGCCAAAAGCGGCCCTTCCTTGCCATCAGTCAAGCTTTGTCTTTAATATTTAATTAAGGATGAAAAGAGAGAATCATTTGATTCTTCACTGCCAATTATTTTTGCTTCAAACTGCGAGAGAGCTAATGTGTTTCAGAAGAGGCAGCTGTTAGTTAAATCGCATAAATATTGAAATCTTCACACCTATTTTCTGCAATCATTGCCTGTACGTGGTTCATAGCCTGCACAGTAGGGAGTGTTCAAGAAAGAAGACTGTGCTATACAACACAAAGGCAGCAGATAACATCAAAAAGGATCTTTGGACCCCTTTGGGTACAAACATCCCTTTTGTGTCAAACCATGTAGGAAGGAACCTTCCTTAATAATCTCTAACATTTATTGAATAGTTACTATATATGCCAGACACTGGGTTAAGCATTTCAACTGTATACTCTTTTATAATTCCCATTTCTACTCTTTCAGCTATTTTTAATTAGCATCATAATCTTTATTTCATATATGAATAGGCTAAAACTCAGAGTGTTTAAGACACTTGACTAAGATCACAGAGCTTCAATGAGCGAGTTAGTCTTCAAATCCACATGTGCTTTGATTCTAAAATGGGTAGGCTGAACTGCTATGCAATACTGCCTCCTCATTTAGGAGCTACCCTGTTCTTTAAAGAGTCTCTCTCCTAGATTTCCATCCTATAGGAGAATAGAAGGAAAAATAGAAAGAGAAAAAAATACCACTTAGTGAGGACAATATAAAGTCTGAGTCAAGAATCCACGTCTGTCCTTTGCAAACTCTTATCTTTAGCACATAGTTCTGTGCCTGACACATATTAGGCATTTAATGATTGTTGAACTAAATTGCTGAGTTGGGGTGTTTTTTTAATTCTCTGAGCCTTTTGAACTAACAGTTCTTCATTCAAAGCTATTAATGTGCAATACTCTTTTGAGAGGAGAGAAACAGGCATGTTCTAAGTGTGCTGTTGAGAAACACACACACAACATACATGTAGTGGATGACCATCTGCCAGTGGTGCAGATACCCACAGACATATCTACATTCGGGAAAGGTGGTACAGTAGGTACCACTTTGCTTAATGTTATCGATATGTCCTTGAAAATTTCAACTTAAGTGAAACAACTTATAAGGAAGCCAGTTGTACTGTAAGCTAATTGTTAAAAACTAGAGTTAAGCTCTTATGACATATTTCTGATCATAAAAATGTTACCAAACTTCTAAATAAAGACCCCGAACAACTCTGCTGTTAAACACTGAAATAAAGGTGGTTATACGTATATTTTTAAAAGATTAATAAAAACAAGATAACGATTTCCCAATTATTCCAGTTCAGGGCTGTGGGTGGCCACAGCTGCTCCTAGCAGCCCAGGGTGCCAGCTGGGAACCAACCCTGAACAAGACACCATTCCATTCCAGGGCGCACACACACACACACCCATGCTCACTGAGACCGGGGCCGTGGAGACATGCCAATGCACTGCACGTGCACAGCTGTGGGATGTGGGAGGAAACTGGAGTTCCCAGAGGAAGCCCACACAGACATGCAGAGAGTGTGCAAGCTCCACACAGTGGCCCCAGTTGGGAATTCATTTTTGTTCTTCAGGTTATACAAGGACCTGCTGTACTCAGGGACCATGGCTGTGCCTGAGACATAAACAGTTAAGTGGTCCTGCTGAAATGACAATTTAATCAAGTCAGTTAGTGAGAACCTGTCACAATGATTAATTTGACCACGCAGACAGTTCAGTTAGGAAGTTGAAGCTGTGCCCATGTGTGAACTCAGCGGAGACGCTTCACTACCGCGGCCATCACTCAGCCTTCGTGCCCCTTCCCTGCTGCCTCAGAGTCACTGCTCAGGACTGGCCCTTGGACAAAAAGGGAAGAAACCGCCTTAGCCTGCAATTAGGCTGGCGCTGTGAGTGCTCCATCATTTTCAACTAGACGTCGGATCAGTTCGCATGCTCCCAAACACCCGAGGTTTGCAGGATGGATCTTCACGGGGAAAGCTATGTCTAAAATGAATCCTGCAGGTTAATATCTGCCTCTGGTAGAAAGATTTACAATTTGCATTGGTTGTTAGTAAGCTGGCTGCTGCAAGAAAATCCCAGGATGTGGTGATCACAGCTGATTTACAGACTATAGCTTTCACATGTTTGGAGAAAAAAGCCTGATACATATGTACTTTGTGGTTGCCGTGGCAGTAGATGAGCCTCAGGCCAAGGAACTCACATTGTTGCATTTGAAGATTAAATCTGCAGTACTCATTAATCAACAAGCACCCTTGATTGCTTTCTATCTGACTAGCACTGTGAAGGTTTCTACAGTAAATAAGGGAAAGAAAAAAGGCAATGTTGTAATGAGAAGAAAACTACCTTTGGAATCAGACTAGGATTTGAATCCTAGAACTGCTTATCAGCTGTGTGACATTGGGCAAGGCATCTCTGAGCCTCAGTTCTCTTGTCTTCACAAGAGGAATATAAATGGCCACTTTATAGGATCATTTAAAAATTACATTCAAAGATAAACAAAAAGTATCGTCTATGTAGTAAATCTTTAATAAATGTGGGTTTACATTTTTTTTTTTTTTTTTTAGACAGAGTCTCGCTTTCCAGGCTAGAGTGAGTGCCGTGGCGTCAGCCTAGCTCACAGCAACCTCCAACTCCCGGGCTCAAGCAATCCTCCTGTCTCAGCCTCCCGAGTAGCTGGGACTACAGGCATGTGCCACCATGCCCGGCTAATTTTATATATATATATTAGTTGGCCAATTAATTTCTTTCTATTTTTATAGTAGAGACAGGGTCTCGCTCAGGCTGGTTTTGAACTCCCGACCTTGAGCAATCCGCCTGCCTCGGCCTCCCAGAGTGCTAGGATTACAAGCGTGAGCCACCGCGCCCGGCCTAGGGTTTACATTTTTTTGACCACATAAAGTATACATAAAAGCAAGCCCTGGGCTCAATCTCAAGCATCTTTCAGTCTACCTGGAGAAATAATATTTAGAGATTATCAGAAGCATGAAATCCAGTGTCGAATAGAATTATTTTACCTTTTATAATCAATCATATTTTTAAATGTCTGCCTTAGTTTGGTTTTAAATAAATCTTTATTTTCTTCATGAGTTTTAAGTAGCTGCTTAGTTGACAAAGTATATGACACATTTATAATTCCAAACCTAGCTTTCAAAATGAATTTCTGATTTGGCTATCATGACATAAGACAACTTTAAACTAAAATGCTCAGATTTACCAATTAACTCTTTAGAGTTATCTCTTTACCAATTAACTCTTTAGGTAACGTGTCTCAAATTTTCTATACTTTTTGATTATTCATATAATTTTCTTTATTGCAAGATATGTTAGATGACTGTTTATACTGTAACAAATCTATTAAATCTTTGAGTCCTTCTAGTGTTTCAAGGCAAGTGATCTTTTAGATTATAGAATGGAAAAGTAATCCATATTAATCTTTGGGAACCCATTCTTAATCTTTTTATTTTGAAGTAACTACAGATTCACAAGAAGTTGCA
>VSMF01032150.1:0-17561 GCA_008750915.1 Microcebus jonahi
GAATTAGTCCTGTCGAATGGGCCTGGCTGAGCTCATGGAACCACATGGTTTGGGGGCTCAAAATCGGGATCCCTCGGGGGTAGGGAAGCAAAGTGGTTTCCCAGTGGCCCTGCTGTAGAGACACAGGGCCAGTGGCATGATAGCCCTCAGGCCAGGGCGTGCCCGCCCGCCCCTGGAGCGTGGCCCACAGCGCTGCTGGGGTCTTCCCTGGCGCGGGGGCGGCAGCCGTGGTGGCCTGGCGTTCCCAGCGCACCTGCAGGGCTGCTCACGGGGCGGCTCCCGTTCTTGCTGCCTTTCCTCTTTGGAGCAGGAATAGCAGTCGGGACCCTCGTCTTCCTCTCCAGGAGCGGAGCCCACACCCAGAGGGGGGCTCTCCCAAGGGCCCCTCCTGCCCAGCAGCCGGTTCATTTTCAACTGCCGGAGCTGATGGCCCAATCCACGTTTTGACGTGACTATGATGGTTTTAGGAGATTTAGACATGATTTTTTATGGCGTGAAAAAGAAAAATAGAACTGAATATATGATAATGATGGATCCTTCCACTTTTGTGTCTAAAACCGCTGCTGGGCATGAGTTATTGCATAATAATTCACGCCCTGTTGTGTCTCACTGCTTAATAAGCGTATGGAAAACGGCGATGGCGGAATTGCCTTGCTGTCACCGTGGCAATCCAGTGCGGCAGGCGGAGGGGAAGGCGGGGCCCTGGCTGAGGGAGCCGTCAGGGCCCCCCAGGAGGAGCGTGCGTGGGCCGAGGTACCCGAGCCAGGAAGAATGAAAGCTCTGTCGGCATCAACTCGTCCCACCAGAAGCGGAGGGATTTGATGGTGTAGAGCAGCCTCGGGCTTCTCTCCTCGGCCCGGCCATCGGCGAGCTCGAGTCAGACTCGGCCCTGGACACGTGACGCAAAGTCAGCGTCCAGCCGCAGGTGGGAAGCCCGGTGTAGGTTTGAGTCAACCTCTGGGGCTGCACCGCGGGGCGCGGCTGGTGGAAGCCCAGCTTCACTAGGGCACAGGCAGGGGGCTCCTTGGGGTGGTCAGGCACGAGTGGTCTGGCCCTGCTTCCTCCCCTTGCTACGGCTTTGGGCCAGGGCTCACCTTCGAACTCCGCCCTGGGCTCCCTGAGGTCAGAGGCCGACCGTGCTCACCTTAGAACCCACTATCAACAGCCCACAGCTCTGGCGGCCATCAGTCTGCTGCCTTCGTGAGAGCCACATGCCCAGTGCCACGTGAGCAAAAGCCACTTGCTCAGTGCCACGTGAGCGAGAGCCAGTTGCTCAGTGCCACGTGAGCGAGGGCCACATGCTCAGTGCCACGTGAGTGAGGACCACTTCTTGCTCAGCGCCACGTGAGCCAGAGCCACATACTCAGTGGCCACGTGAGCCAGAAGCCACATACTCAGTGGCCACATGAGCAAGAGCCACATACTCAGTGGCCACGTGAGCAAGAGCCACTTGCTCGGTGCCATGTGAGCAAGAGCCACTTGCTCGGCGGCCACGTGACCAGGAGCCACTTGCTCAGCGGCCACATGAGAATGTGCCATATTTGTCTTTTTGTGCCGGGCCTATTCCACCTCACACAGCATCCTCTAGTTCCATCCCTGTTGTTGCAAACGAGGCCAGGAGCGCAGGGCGGGGGTGGGAGACGAGCAGAAGCCGATGAATGGGCACGGACGTGCGGTTTGATGGACCACACCAGCCCGAGCGTTGGGCCCCTCAGTGCAGTGGCCACTGTGCACAAGGCTGCACGCTGCACAGTAGCTGGACGAGGAGAATCGGAGTGGCTGCAGCACAAAGGAAAGACAAATTTTTACAGGGATGGATGTCCCAAGCACACCAATTCGATCTTTGCAGATTATATGATAATTATTAAATTATCACATGTACCCTGAAACCGTACACATCAATGGAGAAAGAGCATCCTCCCAAGCGGGCATCACGTGGCCGAGAGTGTGTGGTCACAGGGACAAAACGAGCCCCCGGTCTACGCCAGCAGTGCACGTGGGGCAGTTTCACAGTTTGGACTTTTTATCCAGAGAAATTAACGCAGGAAACGTTTTCTGAGCAGCTTGAGGCCGGGGCAAGGCCCGGTTGTTTCTCCCCACCCTGAGCAGAGATAGTTCAGACACACACCCGGCGTCCGAGTAAACGCTTCTCAGATGCTCGGACGGCCCTGCCCCCGACCCGTGGCACAACTGCCCCCACTTACACGGGAAGGAAATGGGGCTCGGAGAGGGAGGAAGGCACGCGGCCAGGAGCAGGCCGGGCGTGGTGTGGTCCCACGCAACAGTGAGCCGTGGTCCCGTCCACCTGTCTGCCCTCCGCCTTCCGTGCCCACGGGGAAGCTGAGCTACGCCCCCAGGGCTCTCCCAGCTCTGCCTGGCTCCTGGGCCCGAGCCGGGCACTTAGACCTGACAGGCCCAGCCTCTCCCGGGGCGGAACCTGCGGCTGCCAGAGGGAGAGGTGGTGCAGGCAGGGCCTCGTCCGGGCTGCGACCCAGGGTGCAGCCATGCGTCTCCCTTGACCTGCAGTGACAGCCAGCTGTCCCAGAGGACCCCCTGAGCCAGGGGACCCTGTCATCCTGCCAGGGTGGCTCTCACTGGCACAGCTTGCAGGGGTTTTCTTTTGTGTTTTCACCAGCTGCTTGTGGGAACGTATTTATATACAGGAGAAAGTGCAGTTGGTCACGGGGATATTCATTTTGTTTAACTTTTAATCAGACAGACGAGACACTGTGGAGCGGCACTGTGTTCGAGTGCTGCAGACGGCAGGTGGGGCAGGGCCCCCACGCTCAGCAGCTCAGGGGTGGCTGTGGGTGTGGGCGTGGCTGTGGGTGTGGTTGTGGGCATGGGGTGGGTGTGGGCGTGGCTGTGGGCATGGTTGTGGGCGTGGCTGTGGGCGTGGTTACGCTAAACACACCCAGCAGGCTGGGCGCTGCGGCTGCATGGGGCTGAGCCTGCGAGGCCTGCGCACCCCCAACCTTCCCCTCCTCCTCGCTGGGGAAGACCCCCACGGCCACAGAGACTGCTCTCAAGAAAGGGGCACTCCCGGTCGTGGGTCTCTGTCCCTGCAGCAGGGGGTCGTCGTGAGGACACTGAGGACCTCAGCGGAGGAGCATGGGCAGCACGTGGTGGGCCGTGGCCGGGGCTTTGCTTGGCCACCCTGTCTGCACCCCGGGCTGGACTGGACCCACAGACGCACCTGCCCCGAATCCCGGAACCGCGGGCTTCCCCAGAGACCGACGCGCCCTGGGACTCAGGGAAGCTCTGCGCCAAGCCGAAGGACATCTGCCCGACATCCCGGACAGACGCGAGCAGTGGCTTTCAGGCCTGAGGGCTCCTCTCGCTGGTGGAGGCGGACGTGACGACCCGTCACAGTGACCCCTGCCGGCCTCGGCCTGCAGCGGGAGGGCCATGGCGGGGCGGGCGTGCCGAGCGCAGGCCTCGCCGAGGCTCCCGGCTACCCCATAGGTGCGGTCACCGCCTCTGCTGAGCCTGACACCGAGCAGGCCCTGGAGCGGATGACGGCCTTGCCGTGGTCTTGACTTGGTGGAGCGACCCACGGCCCAGAGCATCTGGGGTGACAACTCCCCCCGACTGGAACCCTGTTCCGCCCCCGACCGTGAGCCCGCCTCTGCACACCGCTCTCCTGCTGGGGCTGCCCCACGCACGAACACGCACACGGACACGCGTGGGGCTGGGGCCGCTCCCAGGCCGTGTGCGCTTCCCTGCGGCTTCACGACGGACAAGGGAGTGGATGGGGCCCAGGAGGGACGGAGGCTCGGTTAGGTGGGGTGGGGGGTGGAGGTCTCTGTGGGAGTGGGGGTGACACCCGAGGGGGCCAGGGGTGAGGCGGGGGGAGGGGCTCAGTCTGGTCCCGAGAGCCAGGCCGGCTGCCGCGCTCGGCCGGGCAGTGTGTGGGCTAGCAACGGCCGGAGCTGCCGCAGGACGCCTGTGTCCTGGTGTGTTTACAGGACAGAGGATGAACACAGAACACAAAACACAGACACAGAACACAAAGAAAAACACAGACACACGGACAGACAGTGGACTCGAGTAATAATACACCGGGTCGGTTTTATTTTTAAACTCTAAAAGATTAAAGTTAGTTCCTTGTACGTAAGCACCCAGGCATTGCAGCAATGGCCATAAATCCCTGAATAGCCTTAGGGAAGCAGACGTCCCCTGACTGAGAATCACAAGGTGGTTGCTCCAGGTGCCAGGCATAGATAAAGGACCGAGATTAGCAAGGATGGGCAAGGTGAGCCACAGGGGGCATTTCTCATCCCCAGGTTCTCTTAGGGTGACTCCCTAAGATCTTCGGCTGAACCCTGGTGGCTGTGCTGGCTTAGGTTGCCCTTCCCTTGAGGGGGTCTTACCCGTCATTGACTAACTAGCCATCTTATGGGATGTTTATCATGTGGCCTCCGGATCCTCAATGCCATGGGGCGGGGCCACTCTTGCTACTCGCAGCTCAGGTCCTTTGTTGTGCCTCTAGGCAACACCTTTGTTTATCACAGGGAGCCCGTCCGGAACAGATTACTTTCAAACACTCTGGGCAGAACACGTACATTACTCACTAACTTTAATTCTTAAGCTTGGAAAATATATGTCAGTCCCCTACAGTGCTGCTCTGCCCGTCTGTCCTGGGGGGCCCTGTGCACCAGGACTCCATGCTGTCCACGAGCCACACCCTTGCGCCTGGCCACTAGTGTCCCGCCGTGAAACAAGGCCCCGGGAGGGGTCCCCGGGAGGGGTCTGCGGGGACTCGGGTTGCAGAGAGTCAGCTCCGAGCCTGACAGGTGCTGGGGCTGCACCCCCACCCAGAAAAGGGGGTCCACGCTGCTCCGAGGGATACCCTTGTGCACAGGTGTAGCAGCTCTGCATGTACAGTTGCACCCGTGCTCATTTTGGATTTGGACTTTACTTCGTTTTTAACATGTTTAATTTAAAGCACCTATCTGACTTCTGGGCTGATATTCAGAAGTTAGAGACCAGAACATGCAGCGAAGACAATTTGATTCACGCTGGCCTTTAAGTTCTCTGTATCCAGCACTGTGCCCGGGGCCCTCGACTTCTAATAAATGTTGTTAATAAGGGAATACATAGATTTAATTCCAAAAATGGTCTCTATCTTACACAAAAACATTTTTAAGAAGCCAAGAGAAGACTGTCCAAGGATCGAGGGACAACAACGGGACTCACGCTCAAAGCCTGGTCTGTCGCAGGTGTAGAGAGCAGAGTGGTTGGTGCTAGATCCGTTGCACGGAGTCCTGGCAAAGGCGTATTTGAGGCCACCCGGCAAACAAACATGGGCTTCAGGGGCCCTGTGCTAAGCTCCAGGGTATAAAGGACACGAAGTGCTTGGGAAGTGCTCACAATTCAGTTTATCAACTCAAACAACGGAGGAAGAAGGCCAGTCGGGGCCGTTCTCATCAAGCGTGCAGAACTGGGTCCCCACACCCCAGCCGTGATGATGTCCCCACACGGCCCTGGGAGGGGAGCTGGACACGGAGCGGGGGCGTCTCCCCTTCCAGGCCGCTGCAGCCAGGGTGGGGAGGGCTACTGGTGCTGACGCCGGCATGGCCCCCCGACAAGAGGACGAGAGCCCCACCTTCAGTGCAGAAGCCCGGTGGGTGAGGGGCGCTCACCGACTCTTGCACCCTCTGAACTCAGCCCGCGCCCCTCAAGGGGAAGGCGTGGAGGCCCCCGAGGCCCGAGCCTCACACAGTGGCTGCAGCAAACAGAGCCCTCTGTCTAACTGACAGCCACGCGGAGCTTTGCGTCTTGCCGGGAGGAGTTAAGTCCTGTGTGACCTTCATGCATTCATGTATTGAAACCGCTAATGTGTGTTCCTTCTGAAATATGCAAGATGTTGGGCGTGCTTAAACCAGAGAAAGATTAAGGTGAGCTATTCCTTTATTTAAACTTTGGCGTGTTGGGTAGCCGTACTGAGGGAAGGGATTTAAAGTGCTTAGAAATTCAGCAGGACGAGGGGCCTGCTCTGGTTCTGGAAGTGATGTTTGCTGTGCAGGGTGGATCCGTTCTAGTGCCATGAGGCCGTCACCCCTTCCTGGTTTGGACAGAGCCTGGCCGGTCACCTTACTGCCTGCATCCCAGGTGGCACCCGGGAGACCTGGCTGGCTGTCGGGCAGCAGGGCAACTCCAGGCACTGAGCACCTCCCCCCTACCCAGGTCTTCCCAGCCTTTCCCATCTGCGGCCAAAGTGGCTCATAGAAAGCCTTGAAAGGCCAGATGTCCCTCTTCCCTTCCACGCCCTTTGGCATCATGGAAAATCCCTGTCTTTAAACAAGGGTTCCTTCTCCTTGTTCCTGAGACACAGACTCCAGGGGGCCCCCTCAGTCCACGCCAAGAGTGGGGTTCACAAAGGAAAAGGCCTGGGTTAGGGGACAGGAGAACTTGGGTTGTCAAAATCCTCCACACCACTGAGGCCGAGGCAGGCGGATCGCTCAAGGTCAGGAGTTCGAAACCAGCCTGAGCAAGAGCGAGCCCCTTGTCGTGTGATCACGGGCAATGTCTGGGCCCTCCCCGAGGAGGTCTGCAATCGCCAGAGCTTGTGCCGACACCCCCTGCCTGTAACTCTCACCGAACAGCCCCTGGAGCGTTTTATATCGTGCCCCATAAAAGCCACTCTGATTGGACTCCCACGATGCCGAGTGTGTGGCGGCTGCCTGTCCCAGAAGCAGATCCATGTCCAGATTGAAGGTGACTCGGGCTCCCTGTCTCCACTTCCGCCGTGGCGGGTCAGTGCGGTCTGTGTTCTGCGGCTGCCACACTGGCCTATAAATTTGCATGTGGGGGCTGCCTCGGGCCGTGCAGCACGGTTGGGTGGGACCGCCCTTCCCTCCAGAGGCCCCGGTGGAATGTCTCCTACCCCTGCCCAGCGGGCCCAGGCCTCTTCCCTCCTCTTGCCCCAGGTTCTCAGCCCAGCCGCCCCGTTCTTAATCAAGGAGTGAATGAGCGAGGGTAGTCATTCACTCACCCCAAGGAGCGGTCAGCGGTGCCTACAGCCCGGGGGTGCTGCCCACCAGAGCTTGGAGACCAGCAGGGGACAGTGTGTTTCTGCTGGTCAGGGAAACGACACGTAAGTACAGGGACAGGTCATCTGTGTGTCACGGCTTGCCCTCACCTTGTTAGGAGCAACGCAGGAGCCTGCACCGTGCGAGGGCCTGGCCTGTGCCGGTGCTGCTAGGCCCGGGGTGCACAGAGAACGTGACACCTCCCTGTCTTGGGGTCGGGGGGCTCCTGCCTGGAGGAGACGCTGCTGCATGGGCATGTTAATACACACCTGTAATCCCTGCACTCTGAAAGGCCGAGGTGGGGCGGGTCGTTTGAGCTCAGGAGTTTGAGACCAGCATGAGCAATAGCGAGACCCCCGTCTCTACTAAAAATAGAAAGAAAATTAGCCGGGCATGGTGGCGCATGCCTGTAGTCCCAGCTACTCAGGAGGCTGAGGCAGCAGGATTGCTTGAGCCCAGGAGTTTGAGGTTGCTGTGAGCTAGGCTAACCTCACAGCACTCTATCCGGGCAATAGAGTGAGACTTTGCCTCAAAAAAAAAAAAAAAAAAAAAACTAAATTGAATTCAGGTCGAGGCCGGTATCAGGAGTGTCAGAGGTGAGGGGCTTTGCTGGGCAAAGAGGCAATGCTGGGGCTCGGAGACGCCGGGGAGGGGCGGGCTGGACGCGGCGGAGGCCACTGAGGCAGGAAACAGGGTTCTGCCGAGGCGGCTGCTCAGGTGCAGTGGAGGGTGAGCTGGACGGTGAAGGGGCCGCGTGGCGCAGGCTGCTCGCAGAGGGGAAGTCGCACGTTCGCCTGGAGACAGCAGCCTGGCCGGGAGGCTGCCGTGATTGCAGGGGGAGCGGTTTGGTCTGTGCGGGTCGCTGTGTGGGGCCAGAGGGGACGGAGCGTTTGCTCCGGGGACGGAGTGGGAGGACACACAGGCTGCGTCTGTGAGGAGGAGGAGGAGGAAGGAGGAGCCAGGGAACGACGCTAAAAGGCCCTCGCCTCTCGGAAGATGCACACCCGGCTCCTCTGTGATTGTTAAAATGTGACAGACGCACCTACCCAAAAGATCCAATGACACTCTACAAAAAAGACACCTGCACTCGAATGTTTGCAGCAGCACTGTTCATAATCGCAAAGCTGTGGGAACAACCCAGGTGCCCATCAATTCGTGAGTGGATTAATAAAATGTGGTGTATGTGTACCATGGAGTACTATTCAGCTTTAAGAAACAATGGTGATCTAGCACCTCTTGTATTTTCCTGGATAGAGCTGGAACCCATTCTACTAAGTGAAGTATCCCAAGAATGGAAAAACAAGCACCACATGGACTCACCAGCAAATTGGTATTAACGGATCAACACCTAAGTGGACATATAGGAGTAACATTTATCGGGTGTCGGGTGGGTGGGAGGGGGGAGGAGGGATGGGTATACACATACATAATGAGTGAGATGTGCAGCGTCCGGGGGATGGTCATGCTTGAAGCTCTGACTCCAGGGGGGAGAGGTGCAAGGGCAATATACTTAACCTTAACATTTGTACCCCCATAATATGCTGAAATTTTTTTTAAAAAGTGACAGAACTGAACCCTCACTAGTCAGATTCCGCCCTCGGCCCTCGCTCCGCAGAGCAGGGAAACTGCGGCCGGCGGGGCTGGGGCTGGACTCGGGGCCGCAGTTGGGTGCAGACGGTCCCCGAGACATAGAGTCTGCCTCCACCTCCCAGAAACCGGGGACCACAGCGAGGCGGCGCCGGCTCTGCGCAACCCCCCCCAACCCCCGCCAGGCTCCCTCCCCGGCCCGAGGGCTGGCCACACGCCCCTTCAAATTACAGCCGCCAAGCCAGTGCCCAGGCCACGCGAGTTACTCTCACGTATGAATCAGTGCAGCTCCCCTTCTCCGTCCGTAAGGCAGGCAGAGCATGGCAATTTATTTCTCTTTCCTTCTGTGTATGCACTAATTTTTTTCCTTGTTGTAAAGGAAAGAGGCTTCTAATTTGCTGCCTCGGAACAAGGCAAAGAATAGAAGCTAAATTCGCAGAGCAGAGCCAACTCTGGAGATTACAGAGTGAAGTTCAGCCGACCCCGGCCGCAAATTAAGCCGCCGTCTACTTAAACTGCCCTCTCACCCCTCCGCTCCGTGCCCTGTCCCCGCTGGGCTGGGCGCCTGCCTCCTGGCAATGCTCGGTGTCTGTGCGTACCCCCCCCCCCCGCCCCGCCGTGCACGTCCTCAGATGGTGGCCCAGGGTGCCCGGGGCGCAGGGGCAGGGCAAGGGTAGGGGGTCAGGGGACGCGCCGTGGACGACAGCCCATTAGCGTCCTCTAAAGCGAGACCCCCGTGTGGCCAGAGTGGGCTAAACTGCCAGGCACGCTCCCCAGGCTGATGTTATTTCCCTTTTAATCCCAGGCCCTGCCGCCTGGCACCTCCTGCCCCGCAGGCCAGTGACGGCTTCGCTCACGAAATGACACAACCTGTGCCGACTGGAAATCTCGCTGTGGGATGACCCGGAGGTGAGTCTGCCTCACACACGTTGGAGGTTTTAACAAGGTGGTTAAATATTCCGCACTTAGATGACTACCCTGAAATGTATTACAATCCCGTGGAAAACACTGGCCTTTCCCCCAGCGGTTTGTCGTTTATTCTGAGCTGATGGAGAGGGCTCAGACCTCCCCCTCCCCATTTTCTTTGTCTCTTCCCTCTGTCTTTTATTTCTGTCACACCTGCAGGCATTGGCGGCAGGATGCACAGGTCGGTAATCGGGAACGAGCCCGGGAAAGGGAATTCACAGGCGAGCGTGCGGGAAAGGGAATTCACAGGCGAGCGTGCGGGCCAGCCTGCTGCAGTGGGCGTGAGTTGGCGCCGACTTGCGCTCTACAAACCGGAAAGCCCAGGTGTCTGGGGGCTCCCGGGCAATCCCCGTGACCCAGGTCCCCGCCCCCGCCCCACAGCTGGCAGCGACAGGCCTTCCGTGCACACCTCTGAATGTCGATACATCGCCTGAGCCCGTGTGACTTGAGAGCAGGATAGCGTGACTCGATGGTGTCACAGAAGCTTGGGTTTGGTCCCCAGTGCCGAGTGTGCCTCTGGCCACATCTGCCAGGACCGGTGGCTGTTGGTGCACGCGGCCCAGCCACTGCACACCTGGCCACACCCGGCGGCTGCAGAGAGCTGGCCACGGACTCCAAGGCCACATTGGCCCACCCTGCTCCGGCTGCAGCTTTTTCAGCCTTGATTCCCACTGGTGGAATTGTCTGGGCCCTCCTGACCAGCCGCCCCAGGAGGCCGAGAAACAGCTCGTGACTCGAAGCTCAGACCTGCCTGTGCACCTGCGTCGGCACAAGTCCCCAGCCGGGGACACCTCTGGCCCCAAGGGTGGCCGGGGGGTTGCACGAAAGCCTTCTCCCCTTTTGCCCTCACCTGGTGAGTCTGCGTTCTCTGTGCCAGGGCCCTCGCGTTTAGAGGAATAGCGATATAAGCTTTTCACCTTCCAGACAAGAAATTTAGTCTTTAATTGAATTAAAATTGGGAAAACAAAACAGAAAAGCAAAAGAGATTCATTTGCAAAGATGAACTTATTCTTGGAACTAAAATCCAGTTCCCAGAACTAAATTCTTCTGTGATGCCGTGGTCCCCACCTCCTGGCTGCGGCCCAGTGCCGGTCCAGGGCCTGGTAGGAAACAGGGGTGTCGTGTCACTGCCGGAGCTCCGCCCCCCGCCCCCAACCGACAACACCCCACCCCCCCAGCCTGTGGAAAATTGTCTTCCATGACACCGGTCCCTGGTGCCAAAAAGGTTGGGGACCACTGCTGCAATGGCCTTAGGGCAACATGGTAGATGGTACACTGTACCCCAGTTTTTCAAAAGAGGTAGATGTGTTTAAACGGGTGGTTCTGGCACTGACCCTTCACAGCGGGCTGGGGGCCTTCTCACCCTGTCACGGCATGATGGGGGAGTCACTGGAGAGGTGCAGGGGGAGCAGGTCTGGAGCAGGCACCCGGGTCTCTTGCTGTTCTGTCCTAAACAGATGGAAGATTCGGGACTTCTTTTAGGGCAGGTGACATTAGCTGACTGGGTGGTGGATGATCTATTTCTAAAGTCTTGTTTTTCTGTTCTTAGGTAGCAGCCACCACTAGAACTTTCTAAAAGTTGGTTGGTGTGGTGGCTCACGCCTGTCATCCTAGTACTCTGGGAGGCCGAGGCGGGAGGATCGCTCAAGTTCAGGAGTTCGAGACCAGCCTGAGCAAGAGCAAGACCCCATCTCTACTAAAAATAGAAAGAAATTAGCTGGAAGACAAGACAAAACAAAACAAATATATATATGTGTATATATATATATATATATATATATATATATATAATTAGCCAGCATGCCTGTAGTCCCAGCTACTCGGGAGGCTGAGGCAGCAGGATTGCTTGAGCCCAGGAGTTGGAGGTTGCTGTGAGCTAGGCTGACGCCACGGCACTGTAGCCCGGGCAATAGAGCGAGACTCTGTCTCAAAAAAATAATAAATAAATAAATAAAAGTGCCACCAGCTGTGAGCAGACGGACGGTGGGGCCCCCTGCAGCGGGGCGGCCATCCCTGGCTACAGAGCAGGTCTGGGTGCAGAAGGAGCCGGAGACGATGAGCCGACCTCAGACAGAGTGAGTCAGAGCAGGCACCGAGACCCGGTCCCAGGAGTCTCGGGATGCGGTAGCACAGCCCTGACAGGTGTCTCTTCCCACCCCACCCCACCTGTCTGTGTGGCCACTCCCCGCCCCCCGAGCTGGTCTCCCTCGGCCCTCTGGCCACACCGAGGGTCTCCGCTTTCTGCTGCAGGGCCTTCCCCGCACGGTCCACCCCCGACTCACAGAGCCTCTCCTGCCCTTGCTCAGCTCACCTTTCAAGGCTCGTCGATAAGCTCTGCCTCGACCACGTGTTCCTGCGAGACTGCCTCTCTTCGGACTTCCTTAGCCATTGAGCGCTGCCAGTATGTGGAAATCTTAAAAACTTCTCATTTATTTATTTTTTTAAATCCAGTTTTAACATTCGCACCCACTCTTTCGAGCGTGCAACCTGCGAGTCTTTGACAAGTGCAGGGCGGTGCGCCCACCGCCACAGTCCGGAGGCAGAGTCCATCGGGGCCCAGGCTCACCTGTGCGGCCCCTGGAGACACGGCCACCACTGCAGCCACAGACAGCGCTGTCTGGCCTTCGCGGGTCCACTCTGCGGTTTCCGGGTTGTCATGTGACGGGACACGCAGTCCGCAGCCTTCCGAAGTTGGCTCCCCCCCTTAGCGCCTTGGAGGCCGCTATCCGTCCACGCAGGGTGGGCACCGCCTTTCCACGGAGCGCTAGAGCTCTGTCGTGTGTCAGGCCTCGGGCTACCCACCCCCCGTCACGGGTATGCGGACGGCTTCCAGGTCTGGGCGAGTGTGACGAGGCGCTGACGTTTCACGTAGGTTTTCGTGTGATCACGTGTTTGCTTCCCTCTCCCACCCAGCAGGAGGCAGCTGGTCACCTGGCCGGTGTACAGGTGCCTTTGTCAGGTGACTGTGCTGTTCTACACCCTCACCGGCAAGGGACTCGAGTTCTGACGCCCCACGTCCTTGCCGACGGGTGTGACCTTTAACTTTAGCCTCTCTGGAAGGTGTGTGCAGTTGCCTAACTGTGGCCTCAGTTTGCATTTCCTTGTTAACTCACAATCTCGGTTCTCTTTTCGTGGTTGTACTTTCCATCCATATATTTTGTTTGAAGTATATGGATGGAAAATACAGAAGAATCTGTTTAAATTGTTGCCCCTTAAAAAAAATCAGGTTGTAAGTTTTCTTATCGTTGAGTTTTAAGAGTTCTTTATATATTCTAGCTGTAAGTTCTTCATCAGATATGTGATCTGCAAATGTTTGCTCCTAGTCTATATGGTTTATTTTTATTAATTTTCTTGACAGTGTCTTTAACAGAGCAAAAGTTTTAAATTTTGCTGGTCTAATTTAGTATTAATAGTTTTTTTTTTCTTTTATGGCTAATGCCTTTCTTGTCATATCTAAAACCTAATTGCCTAACACAAAGTATAAAAGGCTTTCTTCTAATTTGCATTTAAAATCTTTAATTCAGACATCTGGGGCCCTTCAAGGCAGGCATGTGCTGATTGTCTTTGACCTTGAGGATTGGTTAGATTTTCCCAGTTCTTAGTAGGTTGAGCAGTTTTGGATTGTATCCTATAGTGACTATTATGTCACGAGATGCTTGCTGAGTTTTGCTCAAATCAGTGGTTTTGAGCCGTGAGTGATTCTGCCCCACAGAGAGCATTTGGGGATGTCTGGAGGCAATCTCGATTGTCCCAGCGGTGGGGTGGCTCTGGCATCTAGCTGACAGAGCCCAGGGGTGGTGCTGAGCACCCTACAGTGCACGGGGCCCTCTGTCCCAGCAAAGATTCACCCTGCCCAAACGCCTGCAGGGCGCAAGTTGAGACACTCTGATTTAGATCTTCTGCAGAATGTTGGGTTCAGACCACAGCGCAGTCTGGTCTTCTTTGGGAGGAGATCTTAGTGTCAGCTCAGTCTTCAAAGCCCATGATCATGCCGTCGACTGAACTGTGTCCCTCGAATTCATGAGTGGAAGCCCCAAGCCCCCAAGGCCGTGTGATTTGGGGGCGGGGCCTTCTCGGAGGTGCTTAGGTTCAGATGAGGTCAGAGGGTGTGGTCGGGGGATCCTCACGGTGGGACTAGAGCCTCTGTGAGAGAGACCAGGCGCTCTCCGATTGAGGACACGGCCAGGCGGTCCCCTCCCTAGCACCGGACCGTGCTGGCACCCTGATCTCAGGCTTCCCGCCTCTGGGACTTTTGAAACAATCAACTTCTGCCGTGCACGCTGCCCAGTCTATGGTATTTTGTGACGGCAGCCGGAGCTGACTGGTCCACGGCGTCTCTTCCAGTGTGTCCCGTGCGTTCACAGCTTGGGGCTGAGCCTAGGAGTCAGGTCAGCTCGAACCCATCACTGGGGACCTTCTTCCAAAGCGTCTGCCCCAGGGGTTCCCCGAGACCCCCTGGAGCGCAGGGGGTGCCTTTCCCAGCCATTTGACGGGAGCGTCCGGTTTCTCAATCTCAGACCGACCCCTCCCATGCGCTGTCATCCCGACTGGGTGCTTTCCAGGGCAAAGCGGTGAAAGAAAGAGAGGAAAATCAGGTGGGATCCCCCCAATATTTCTGGAACACGGGGGCCGTTTTCTCAGTTCCCTCAGCCAGAGAGATGGTTTGCTCTTGCCATTTCCGGTGCCTGCACCACTGCCGCGGGGCAGCTTCGTGGCCGGGCTGGCCGGGGCGTAGGGCCAGGAGGGGAAAAGGAGGAAGAGCCCCCTGGTCCTCACCCGCTCTCTCCGGCTCTCAGAGCCCCGTTCCCAGTCCTTGGGCCCAAAGAGGGGACTGTCTGAGTTGCTCTGTCCTCGCTGAGCAGAGCTGAGACCCGACTGCCTGCAGGACGGGCCGCGACGGAGGAGGACACCCAGCAGCTCCTGCGTTTGGCAGGTCTGACTTCCTTCCAGTCCGCTGCTGTGGCTTGCTTCGTAGAGTCCTCAGACTCCAGCCTCCGTATCCCCTTGGAGTTCTTAGCTGTGCCAGTGGGGCGGAGCCCGCGGCAGGACCCTGCCTCTCGGCCAGCCCCGGAGCCGTTTGTTTCCTTTCTGAAGAAAGAGACAGGAAGGAGGAAAGCGGTGGGTCTGGGTGGTCAGCAGATTCGCTTCCGAGCCAGTGTGCAGTGTACTCTCCTCTCGTGCAGCTCCGAGTGGCGTGTTGGTCGGCTCGGGTACTGCATTGTTTTGGAATTTTTTAATAGTACTATTGTTTTTTATGTTGTTGTTGTTTTGTTTTTTGAGACAAGAGTCTCACTGTGTTGCCCGGGCTAGAGTGCCGTGGCGTCAGCCTTGCTCACAGCAACCTCCAACTCCTGGGCTCAAGCGATCCTCCTGCCTCAGCCTCCCGAGTAGCTGGGACTACAGGTACGTGCCACCATGCTCGGCTCATTTTTTCTATATAGTTATTTTTAGTTGGTCAATCAATTTTTTTCTATTTATGGTAGAGACGGGGTCTTGCTCTTGCTCAGGCTGGTTTCAAACTCCTGACCTTGAGCGATCCTCCCGCCTTGGCCTCCCAGAGTGCTAGGATTACAGGCGTGAGCCACCGCGCCTGGCCTGTATTTTTAATTTTACTCTTTTCCTTTGATGTTCCTCCTGAGGGAGGCTGGTGGAGTAGTTATCCCACAGATGCGATAGTTATCCCACAAGGTGGGCGTGGCGTCCTGGGTTCCGAGACTCTCCGTATTCCTGCGTATTCTGCATTGCTGAGCCTCTTTTGCAGTCAGTCGGGGCCATCAATTGAGTTCTGGCCATAAAACGAGTGTGGCAATGGTGCCTACGACTTCCAGGCCCTGCCTGAAACCGCCGTGCGGTCCTTCCTGCCACCGTCCGTGCTCACTGGCCGGCCGAATGCGCAGGGTCAGCAAAGGGCTCCCCGGGTGCTCTAGCCGGTTTGTGGCTGCAGAAGCCCTGCACCCCGGAGCCGCTGCGTGGGGGAGTGCGCCCGGGTTGCTGCCTGCCCAGCATCTGCCGGTGTCCTGAGCAGCACTTGGCTGTGTCGGGTCATGACGCCGAGATGTTTGTTATGGACGCTGGAGTTGATTGCCGGACAAATACAGTCTCTGACGGGCAATTTGAATCTCTCCCTGGCCAGACCACTGAGTGACATGCCAGACTTTTCCTCGCCAATCTCAGTTTCACCCCCCGTCAAATGGGGGAACATTAATATGACGCGCTCATAGTCCTTCTTCTTTCCAGAGCCATGTCGAGAGGTAAATGGAGGCAGTCTATGGAAGGTGCTGAACTCTTTGGAGCAAAGAGCGCATGGAGACAAGGTGCTATTATCATCACGATTTTGAGCCCCACTCTGCCAAGTGCACAGAGGAAAATTACTCATCACCCTTTAACTCTGACAGAACATGAGTATCATTTTTGCAAGTGAGTCCTGCAGGGGATTAAAAGTGCATTCCTCCACCCGCCAGCCGCCGCCTCTCCACTGCCTGTCGTGGCGCCCCGGACTCCTGCCATTCCCAGGCACTGCGCGCCTGGTAGCGGGAGGATCCGCCCAGAGGTCCGGGAAGCGAATCCTCTTGGGACAACTCGCTCTGTCCGCGGGATCTCGTGGTGCCGGGCTCGGGAAACAGCACCCCAAGGTCCGTCCGGATCACTTGCTTGATGTGGTTTAATTAAGCAAGGAAGGTCACCGTGGAGAAGGCAGCTCTGCCCGTGTTTTGATTTGTGTGATGGTTACAATGTTTGGAAGCTCCTTTAAGAAACCAGGTGGTATAACGAAGGGAGTCAGTCACCTGGGTGATTGGATTAGCGACAGCTGAGGTGCGCCGCGCTGCAGGTGTTCCCGGGGAGGGAGGAAGGGAGGAGACAGGTGCGGAGGGGCGTGCTCTGGGCCGGGCTCCCATCCCATCTGATGGTGGAAGCCCCTGGCGTCCATTACTCACGCCCACCCCGCACCTGGCCCCACCTGGGGTGGACTCGCTCGGGACAAAGAAAGCTGTCCCTCCCCCACTTCTAAAGGTATTGCCTTGATGTAGTTGTGGATTCACGTGCGCTCGGGAGAAATAACTGAGAGACCTCGGGCACCGTCCCCAGTCCACACACCCCTTTTTTTTTGAGACAGAGTCTCACTCTGTTGCCCAGGCTAGAGTGAGTGCCGTGGCGTCATCCTCGCTCACAGCAACCTCAGACTCCTGGGCTCAAGCGATCCTCCTGCCTCAGCCTCCCGAGTAGCTGGCACTACAGGCATGCGCCACCATGCCCGGCTCATTTTTTCTGCATATGTTTTTAGCTGGACAATTAATTTCTTTCTATTTTTAGTAGAGACGGGGTCTCTGGGCTCGGTGGCTCACGCCTGTAATCCTAGCACTCTGGGAGGCCGAGGCAGGAGGATCGCTCAAGGTCAGGAGTTCGAATCCAACCAGTCCCCCTCTGCAGCAGCTTGTAAAACTGCAGTCTACCGTCACGACCAGGGTGGCAACGTGGCTGCACACCCACAGTCTTTTATTTATTTTTTACTTCAAGATATTAAGAGGGCGCCCGTGTTCTCGTCACAGGACACCCTGTATGGTGCAGGGGTCAGGCTCTCGGTGAGCCGCCGCCAGGACAGTGGCGCCCCGCCTTGCTCAGAGCTCCGAGGGAGCGTCGCTGCTGCCGGCGCTGGGTGCGCTGGTGCTGTGCGCTTTCCTCGCCTGTGTGGACACCTCACGGTCAAGACACGGGACGGTTCCGTCCTTGTCGTTGCCCTGGCACCCAGCCAGGGTCAGGACGCCGTCGCCCTTGTGGGCGGACCGTCAGCCCAGACTGACGCGGACGCAGGACTTTGTGTCGAGGCAGAGACGAGACGAGGAAGCACGTGTGAGAAGTGGGGGCCCGGGGAGACATCGGGTCCGCCCGGCGGCGCTGGAGTGGTGTGGGGCGGGTGCCGGGGGGGTGGGGCGGGTGCCCGGGGCGTGGGGGGTGCCCAGGTTGTGGGGCGGGGGC
>VSMF01032155.1:0-11714 GCA_008750915.1 Microcebus jonahi
TGGGCAGCCGCGGGTAGGGTCGGCAGAGGGGAGGAGGAGGCAATATGGCGCCGGCCGCGCGGCTCGGGTCCGTGCACACGGAGGTGCCCGGAGGAAGTTGGGAAACTGGTGCCACGTCTGCTACAGGCTCACCGTTGGAAGGCGGCGGCGATCTCTGGGCTGGTGTCCGCAGGTCTCTCCACCCGCTGGGGAGCCCACCAGCAGTCCCGAATGCAGGGGCGGGGAAACAGCAAATCCACCTACCCTTGCCGCTGGTCTCCGGCCTGCTCCGATGGTCTCAGCCTCCAGTTCTCCTCCGCAGCCGACTCCCGTGGAGTCTCCCGGGGTCTCAGGTACCCCTCCTTCCGGCCCTTGTCCGCTGTATGCTCGTCTTCTTGCTTCTTTCCCCTAGTTTCTGCTAGAATCTGTCTTTTCTGCAGAGACCCTCTGTCTGGCGATGTTATTCGTCCGCCATCTTGCTCCGCCCCCTCCATATTCTTAGTATAGAAAATAATATTTCATTCTATCTCTCACCATATATGGAAATCAACTCAAGATGGATGAAAGACTTGAATGTAAGACCTGAAACTATAAAAACAACAGAAGAAAACCTAGCGAAAACTCTCTGAACACTGGTCTAGGCAAAGAATTCCTAACTAAGACCACAAAAGCACAGGCTACAACAAAAATAAATATGACTTAATTAAAATAATAAGCTTCTGCACAGCAAAAGAAATAACACAGGAGAAAATATCTGCAAACTATACATCCAACAGGGGACTTACATCCAGAATTTTACAAGGAACTCAACTTAGCAAAAAAAAAAAAAAAAAAAGGCAACTAACCCCATTAAAAAGTGAGCTAAGGACATGAATAGACATTTTTCAAAAGAAACAAATGGCCAACAAACATACAAAAAAATGTTCGACATCACCAAACATCAGAGAAATGCAAATTAAAACCACAATGAGAGATCATCTTATACCAATCAGAATGGCCATTATTTTTTTAAAAAAACATGTTGACAAGGATGTGGAGAAAAGGGAACTCTTATACACTATTGGTGAGAATGTAAATTAGTGCAACCTCTATGGAAAACAGTATGGAGATTTCTTAAAAAACTAAAAATAGAACTACCATATGATCCAGCAATCCCACTTCTGGGTATCTAGCCAAAGGAAAAGAAATGAATATATAAAAAGATATCTGCATTTGTAAGTGGATTACAGCATTATTTGCAATAGCAAAGATATGGAATCAATCTAAGTGTCAATCAATAGAGGAAAATGTGGTATCTATACAAAACAGAATAGTATTCAGCTATAACAAAGAATGAAATCATGTCTTTTGCAGCAACATGTTGAAACTGGAGGCCATTATCTTAAGTGAAATAAATCAGACACAAATACTACATGTTCTTGCTTATAGGTAGGAGCTAAATAATGTGTACACATGGAAGCAGAGTGTGTAACGATGGACGGTAGAGACTTGGAGGGTTGGGCAGGTGATAGAGGGGGCTGGATGATGGGAGGCTGCTCGGTGGGTACAATTTGTGTTGTTTCAGTGATGTATGCACTGCAGGCCCCGAATATACCACAAGGCAATATATTAATATCAATGTAGCAAAACTGCATTTGTACCCCATGAATATAAACAAATAAAAAATGGGAAAACACAAAGAAAATCATATTTCAAAATTAAGAGAAATGATTAGAAAGTATGCAGCCACAACATATAGATTAAAATATTACAGTAGTGTATCAGATACATTTTTAAATGTTATATTTCTGCATTTTGTGATGTTTGTTGTATTTGTCAGCTTTTTCAAATTTATTTCTTTTCTCATTTGATATAAATATTCATGTCGATACCTAACTTTATAATTATGATTTTGCATTTTTTTCTTAAAAAGAACCCTTAAAATTATGTAACTTTCATGCCTTATGAAACCTGCATCCAATCATGGACACAGCCCTGTATTATATTACTAAAATTCCCAGTTAATGTGGCAGATTTAGCATCCTTCTCTGCCAGTTCCCTTCACCCACCCACCTTAGCATCCATGTACAATAGGTGTTCCCTGGCCCCTGTGAACTCTATTCAGTCCTAGAACCAAGATGTGAGCCTGTCAATATACTGATACAAACCTCCATAAGAACAGGTTGGGTCTGGAAATAGTACTTTCTGTTGCATTAAAGCTCAAATTGTTTGAAAGTAGTGGATCACATGGAGATGGTGACAGCACTGGGCCTACAGCCTCCAAAACCTGCCTACTCAATAGGAACTATCTGCTTATCCAGAAAGCTTCTACCACTCCCGCCATGTCCAGAATGCCCCTTGCCTCCCTTGCCCAACATCCAAATCACAGCCTTCTATATTCCAGCAAGCTGAGGAACTGCCCCCTTCCCTAATCTCTTTCCTCCAAGCCCTGCCTGTCAGGCTCAGGCAATCTGCTATTATCCTTATAATATACAAATTTAATGAGAAGGGGAACCCAGGGCATGAGGCAGGCCTTGAACTCCTGAGCTCAAGTGACCCTCCTGCCTCAGCCTCCTGAATAGCTGGGGCCCATAGGTGTGCACCACTGTGCCAGGCACACCTGGTGTTTTACAATCACAAAGCATACAATTCCCATATTCAGTGTTGGATTATCCTAAAGTAAAACTATACTGACACTTAGGGCTCTAGAAATGCAAGACTCCTGCCTTCAAGAAATGAGAAAAAATGTTTTTTAAAAAAACAAATTGCCAGGGCATAGTGGTTCACGCCTGTACTCCCAAACTTTGGGAGGCAAAGGCAGGAGGATCACTTGACGCCAGGAGTTGGAGACCAGCCTGGGCAACACAGCAGGACCTCCCCTCTACAACAACAACAAAAATAGCTGGGCATGATGGCACGTGAAAGTACTCCTACCTACTCAGGAGGCTGAGGCAGGAGAACCTCTTGAGCCCAGTAGTTTGAGACTGCAGGGAGCTATGATCATGCCATTGCACTCTAGCCAACAGAGCAAGACCTTATCCCAAAAAAAAGAAGAAAAAAAAAAGGTTCATTTTTTTTCAAAAGCATGTTAATCTGAGAGGCAGAGCATAAACTGTGGCACCAAACTGCCTTAATCTAAATCACAGTTCTACCACATACTCCAGGGGCAGTATACAATTTAATCTCTCTGTGCCTCAGTTTATTGTCATGAGTTCTGAACACATTTATACACTTAAAAGTGCTTAGAATGGCACCTAGCATAGTAAGTGGCAAATGCTTTCATCATTTAGAAAGTCAGAACTCTGTGGGACTTCCTTACCTTGCTTTATGGCTGAGTGTTCTTTTGAGCTACATTTGACAAGGTGACAGTCCTCGCTTCAATACTTTGGGCCTCAAAGGTCATAGTCTGACCTTGGTCACATGTTGGGCCTTCATTCCCCTAACTGTGATCCAGAAGATGTTAATACATGTTTCCACTATATAAAATACATGATTAAGAACGTTTGAGAAATGCTGGTTAAGCAAGTTTCTTTATCTCAGGAGTTCTCAGGGCATTTAGCATGTGGGCATTTGTCACTGAGCTGACAGACTAATAGATACCCTGTTACAGGAAAACAATTCCAGGACTCCAATGCATAAAGAGGCCTCTCAATGCAGGTGACACAGCGGCACTTTCAAGAGGAGAAGTCAGCTACCTGGGACTTCAAATCCCCAAGAAGGCTCCAACCTACTGAAGTTTCTGCTTAAATAAAGATCCATTTTGATTTCTGAGTCTTTTTACTATATCTCTTTTGAAACCCTCCTAACTGTTCTGCAGACTCGGGCCTTGCGTCTGCCTGTCCACCAGGTGCAAGCAACCAATTACAACCCAGTTCATTCCTGAGTGCTCGCTTGAGACTCTTGGAGCAAGGGCAATTTCCTAGGTTCTATATGCTCCTCCACATAGGAATCCAAGAGGCAGACATAATGCAGAGCTCTTCCCAAACTTCTCTGGCCTTAGACACGTGTTTTTTAGGAACATTTAAAATTATCTCAAGAAATGTCAGTTGCCACTAAACAGTGACAAGTTTTTTTTTTTTAAGGTTTCTGGAAATACTTGTCTTTTGACTCAGAGTTTCCTTTTCTTAAAGAACAAGATTTCCCTCCATTTGGAGACTATAATCTGTCTTCTCTTTGCTTCCCAAATTTAAAATAGCCAAATATTTCACAGTACTTTAATTCTGGCATGTAATTCTGCATTTTGGAAAAATTCCTAAAAGTCATTCTCAGGATGTATCAAATTTGAGGGAAGAATCCGAGTAAATAAAGTTCACTCTAATTTCCAGGAAGTTCCATGGAACAGTTAGGTTAGGGCAGCAGTACCACTGACCCACTTGATCCCCAGTTAAGCCCCACTTCTACTGCTCAGCAGTTGTAGAACTCTAAGTTATTCAATTCCTCTAAGCTTAAGTCTCCCCCTTTGTAAAATACAACATAAGGTTTAAATGAGATAATGAATATAGAGTTTCCCGAACAAAGAAGGCAATTTTAAATTGACAATTTCTTTCTTCAGTAATAGCTATTTAATTTTCTGCCTTTCTAAGTCTCTTTTAAGTTTGTTTACTTCAGATCTCCTAAGACTCCTTGTTCTCCTCAGGGGCAGCAACAACATGCCTCCTGCAGCTGTGTGCCTTTTCCAAATAAAATTTTATTAGTGTTTTCATAATTTCCCCTGCTTCAATTCTTTTCATTCTGACCCCTCTTAGTCACTGAAAATTAGAATCAATTTCACAATTTATGTAGCTACTTTTTTGGCGATAAATGTGTACATTTCTGACTAAAAAATTCTGGTTTTAAGGTTCCAACACTTCACAAACTACATCCTCTCATTTCATCTAAGGATGAAGTTTTCCTTATCCTATTCCTTTGGACTGAGCCCAGCCTCCCTAAAAATGAATCATATCTCGGGTAAGATCAAGAAGGAAGTGAAAACAGTCTTATAAAATGGTCATCTAATATGGTGGAGGTTAATAGCACTGGCTATGATCATTCTCCTCCAAAATTGCATAAAGAAAAAAGTTCTGCCTCACCCAGATCCTTGTACTGATTTGTCCTTAATAAACTAGAGAGTAAAAAGACCAGAAATTTAATAAGTAAAATCTCCCTTTGAAATTTGACTTTTATGAACAACCACCAACTATTTCTTTCGATTCCTTTTAAGCCATTAAACATTTTCCTCACAGAGTAGAAAATCAAAGTGTCTTGTTCAGTGGTCAGTTGTTCTTGTGGCACAGTATTCCCTGATGCTGGCAAAGTGTGCCCTGAAGGACCTTAGGGAAATCACATACCTTCCCCACATTCAGCTCACATGGTTGGGGAGGGATAGATTGACACCCACCAGGTCCAGACTGACCCCAGCCAACTGCCACGTTGTATTTCCTGGTTACAGTGCCTGGTTCAGGGATGGGCCTGTGACTCAGAGCTGGTTCAAGACAGAGAGACTCAGTGAGACCATGAGACAGAGGCAGGCAGTCCTCCCTACTGCTGCACTGAATGTGAAGGCCCATTAGATATCACAGGCAGCGGTTTACATTGACTTAGAAACTAAAGATAGCAGCACAGCGAATAGTTGGAGAGCAACACAGTCCAAGAGTCAATAAATGCCTTTTTCCTTTGCAAATGTGAGTTAAAATTTTTGTAATTGCAGCTGAGATATTCCCAACTGATATACATCATATTTGACTACTTAGCAAAGTAGACAGCATTAGCTTTTCACAACTCTTTCAGGTCAAGCAGAACAAGAACATTTGCCATTTTAAAAGTCAAGAAAACCAACCTCCTGATAGATTTATACAGCATGGTCAAGGTTATATAACTAGTAAGCTACAGAATACAACTCAAATATGTGTCTTGAGTCCTTGCTCTATCATAATTTTTTCTTTTCTAAAAGCATAGAAACTTCCAATGGGCTTGCTCCTGCTTGTATTACCTTCTTACACACCCGAGTGCTCACCTGCTGGTAGTTAAGAGAATTATAGACATTAAATTGTAGACATTAGTATTATTAGGCCATGATGCCAAGGGGGAAAATGATCACTGTCTGCAATACTATAAGCTTGGTCTTAAAAACAAAGTTATTAAATGCAACACACAGCATACGACAAGTCAATTCTGGCCTTAAAGCTCAAAAGCCATCCTCTCATTTTGGAATGAGCACATTCCCCAGTAATAAATACAGGCCTATAAAATCAGGGAGTCTCCGCCCCTATCTAAAGAAACAATGATATACTTGACCTCTAAACAAGAAAAAATTATTTATTCCTAAATGTTAGCTTTTGAGTTTCTACTGCTTTTCATGCTGTCTTGGCCAAAGGCTTACACAGGTTGAGCATCCTAATCTGAAAATCCAAAATCCAAAATGCTCTAAAATCCATTACTTTTTGAGCACCAGCATGCTAACACAAGCGTAAAATTCCACATAAAAGTACTTAACGTAAACTTTGTTTCATGCATAAAATTATTTAAAATATTGTATAAAATTACCTTCAGGCTAGGTATATAAGGTACATATGAAACATAAGTGAATTTCAAGTTTAGACTTGGGTCTCATTTACAAGATGCCTCATTACATATACATAAATATTCCAAAACCCAAAAGAAAATCCAAAACACTTCTGGCCCCAAGTATTTTGGATAACGGATATTCAACCTGTATATTATTTTTCCATATTATGTTTCTGTATCTTTCAGCTGAAAGAGATAACAGAGTGTGAAGTGCCTTTTTTGGAGGATAGCACATAAAAGCTAGTCAATCTCAATTCTTCTGAGCCCCAAAAGATAGAAATATAACAATAACTACAAAATAATACAATCTTAGCAACTGATCTGGAATTTGTCTATAAAACAAAAGCAAACAAACAGCAAACAAAAAAGATGGAGAGCAATCTTCCTCAACATCGGGGTGCAAACGAAGCCTAGTTCTCTTTTTCTCAGCCGTTCCATTTCTTTACTTACTAGCATATCACTGTTAATTAATATTGTATTTATTCCTGCTGAAAGAAATATGAATTTTCCTAAGCTTTAGTCTAAATGGACAAATATTCTCAATTATCATCATCAGTGCAGACATCCATCTCCGAGTTTCATTTGTAAAGTCATTTTATATATCGATGACTCCTTCTGAATATTTAAGGAATTTGTGTTATATAAGCTGGAATTTATTTTGGACTTTTAGTCCTTAAAAGTCAAGATATTAAAAAATTTATCATAATAAATACAAAGCTAGAATATTTTATTTGTGGATATAAAAACATTTTCTTTGTGGATATAAAAACATAACAGAAACAGAATGAAGAACCTAGTAAAATCATTACTTCATTTTTATTTTTCAAAATGCATGATCCTGAATATGCATGCCTACTCCAGTTTTCTAATCTTCTGTAACAACCATGAAATGGAAAACAATAAAATACAATTTTAGCAACAATTCCAAAAAAATTCCTATTCAGACATTTATTACAGCTGTGTTTCTCATGCCCTAACTAAAAAACTTAGCTTGAAAACCGCACTGTGATTTGCTGTTCTAATTGATGTATATTTTTATCTCTCTGTGCTGGTGCTTTCTGTCAACACTTTACTACAGAGAGAAAACAGACACCAAAACAGTGAGGAGGAGTTTAAACATGAAACAGCAGGGAAGCTGTTTATTTTTCAAAAGAGAATATTTTATATTGAAGGAATAACAAACTGTATATCTAAAGAATAATAAGAGATTACTTAACAATAGTGAATGTGAAGAAATGTTCCAGTATTGGAAAACTATATCATTTCCAGCATTTAATAATGACTGTTAAATTAGTAAATTGTGTCATTTTCAGAGATGGTATTTTGTGGCAGATAATTTCTTATTTTTTAAAGAGATGGGGTCTTGTTGTGTTGCCCAGGCTCTGGAGTGTAGAGCTATTCACAGGCACAACCCTATACACTACAGCCTTAAACTCCTGTTCTCAGGCAATCCTCCCACCACAGCCTCCCGAGTAGCTGGAACTACAGGTGTGTGCCCCTATGACCAGCTGGCAGATAATCTTTAATAAAGAATTTATCAAAGAATAAAATATTCAATTTAGAATCTAAAGGTTTAACAAATTTTTAAAAATCCTAAAATAATGGAAAATATTAATCCCATATAAATGATATCCTAAATCCAAATTATTTCTGGTAGCAGGCCAAGCATCAGAAGATTTCCCTGTAAGAAGTTTTAAATTTTTCAAAAGGCACTTGGAAATCTGTAATTATGTATTAAAAACAACTCTCCGGGAAGGGCATAGTGGCTCACTCTTGTAATCCCAACACTTTGGGAGTTCAAGGCAGGAGGATCACTTGATGCCAGGAGTTCTAGACCAGCCTGGACAACATAGCAAGACCTCACCTCTACAAAAAAAAAAAAAATTAAATCTAAAAAAAATGTTTTTTTAAAAGAACAACTATCTGGGTGTTTTTAGGGTGAGAGAGGAGATTAGAGTTTAAAATCCCAGATCTGCCACCAAATCTTTGATGAACAGAGAAAGACGACTTTGAAGTCAGAACAAAATTCAAATTCCATTTCCACATACTGACTAGCCACGTGACTCTGAGCGAGTTAGTCTCCCTGATTCTCGATTCCAGCACATGTAAAAGGAGGAAAATAATAACCTATATAGATTATAAGGATTAAATTACACACCTACCCCACACACATGTGTTGTGTGACTAAGTGTAAGGTAAATAATATGGTGTTTCATTTGATATTATCTCCCATCCTTTCCCTTATGTGTAATATTGATGCCTCCTTCTGAATCTTTAAAATAAATCTGTCTTCCAAGTCCCTTTTAGTTCTCTAAATTTGAATTTGGAGAGCACATTTACATCCTTTCTCTCAAGCAGTGAGTGCTACACATGTACCATTTCACAGTATTTTAAAATATAAATATAAATGCTTTCAAAAATATCTTTCGCCAGTAGCTTTACATAACACATCCACAATCCCTTTAACAACCCTTGGGGCCAGATGTGAGAGTTGAGAAATTTGGAGTTGAGAAATTGTTTAATTTTAGAAAGGTAACAATATGTATGTATCATATGTTATATAATGTCCCCAGCTGGATGAAGGACAACCACCTATAGTCAAGCTTATTGATATTTCTGGGGTACTAAGTGGGGTAAAGAAATACTATAAATAGTCTAATCTATTCTGGTAGGCAGAATTCGAGATGTCCCCCAAGATTCCCATTCCCTGGCTATTCAATCAAACAGTAACCTACATACTGCATGAAGAGACTGCAGATGGAATTATGCATACATACCAGCTGACTTTAAAACAGAGAGATTATACTGGATTGTCTGAGGGGGGCCAATCTAATCACAGGAGCACTTAAAAGCAGAAGGCAGCAACAGAAGAACTGGTGGGAGAGATAAGGTGGAAGAAGATAGCAGGGTACAGACGAGGCAGAAGGGGAGATCTGAGAGATACAAAGCCTGAGATGGCTTGACTGGCCATTGTTCCCTTTGAAGGTGGAGGGAAGGGCTACTAGGCAAGGAATGCAGGCAGTGCCTGGAAGAACAATCCATGGCCAATAGCCAACAAATGGGTGGGAATATCAGTCTTAAAATCTCAAGGAACTGAATTTTAAAAACAATCTAAAAATGCTGGGAAGTATATTCCTCTCCAGAACCTTGACAGAGGGAGCACAGCCCAGATGACATCTTGATTTAGGCCTGTGAGATTTTAAGCAGAGAATATGGCTAGGCCTACACTATACCCAGAGTTCTGGCCCACAGAAACTATGAGATAATAAATGTGTGTTGGTTTGAGTCACTAAATGTAACTGCAGCAATACAAAACTAATACATGTATATAAGTGAAGTTTTTAATGCCAAATGAGCATTATAAAAACCTTCTGTTTGCAGAGATTTGGGGGTTTCACAATTGCACTGAAAGGATTCAGAACTATTTAATTCTGTTATTGATATATATTCAGTTAAGTTTACCAAATTAATAAATACTAATAAGGATTTAGAACTTTTACTAAAACTTTATTAGATATGCCTCTTAGATATAAACTCCAGTAGTAATCTCAGTGCCTAACTCACCTTTAGTCCTAAAGATTTCAAAGTTAGCCAGTCCCTTCAAGATAGCTGTCTCATCCTTTAAAGGAAGTGCCTCTGTTAGCTAGTAAAAGTAAACAGTTACTGAGTACTTCTATGTGCTAGGCACTATTCTTCACTTATAAAATAGGGATGCTTCACATGCATTAACCCATTAAATCTGCCCACTACCCTATGAGACAGTTACTATTACCATCCCTATTTTATATGTGGAGAAATACAGGCACTGAGCAGTTAAGTCACTTACCCAAGGTCATACAGCTAGTAACTGGTATAGATTTTAAACCCAGGCAGTCTGGCTACAAAGTCTATGCTACCAACCACTTAGCTATGTTGCCTCTCTGTTAGTAGAGATATGATTTAATCAAACAACTACAACAAATGCAAATTACCTTGCAACCCCAGAATTTAAAAGCTAAATCTCTGTCTGCAGAAACTCTTGCACTGATCACTTTGTGAGTCTAAAAGTCCCAGCAACATTCCTTTCAGTGCTACAAAATGAGTATCTGTGTCCCCCCAAATTCGTATGTTGAAATCCCAATCTCCAGTGTGATGGTATAAGGAGAAAGGGGCCTTTGGGAGGTAATTATATCCTGAGAGTGGATTGGGAATGTTGCCCTTATAAGAACAGACACGAATACAAAGAAATGATAAACGCCTAAGGTGACGGATACCATAATTACCCTGATTTAAGTAATTCACATTATATGCCTACATCAAAAACTCACATGTATCCTACAAAGATACACAACTATATGTACCCACAATAATTTTAAAAAAAAAAAGAAGAGACAAGAAAGATGATTTTCTCTCCGCCATGTGAGAATACAGCAAGAAGGCAGCAGATACAACCCGATGGCATGGCCATGTTCCTATTATTGCAAAATAAACCCATGGTGACTGGCTGAGTGGCCAATTTACAATTTTCCAGCTCAACAGTACAACCCCTCAGGTCAGGAAAAGTTAAAGAGGCCCAGCAGGAATCTTCTTTGATCTAATTTCCATAATGGCCAAATATGTTTAAAAAGCAACAACAACTAGGCATGGTTTTCAGTAAGATTTATCCAGAAAATATCTTTATGAGAATATGAAAATAGTTTTTAATTACTGAAACTTAAAAAAAGTTCCTATTAATATATGTAAGGCAAAGGGGAACATATAGGTATAGTGTTGAGGTTTGGACTACATCAAGATAATGAGAATAAACTGTAGCCGGTGAATGTCAGAGGGCGGGGGGACACTGTATCAGTGGTTCTCAAACTAACTAAATCACCCAGAGAGCTTCTTAAAACAGTTTCTTGGCCGGGTGCAGTGGGGCTCACGCCTGTAATCCTAGCTCTCTGGGAGGTCGAGGCAGGAGGACTGTTTGAGCTCAGGAGTTTGAAACCAACCTGAGCAACAGCAAGACCCCATCTCTACTATAAATAGAAAGAAATTAATTGGCCAACTAATATATATAGAAAAAAAATTAGCTGGGCATGGTGGTGCATGCCTGTAGTCCCAGCTACTCGGGAGGCTGAGGCAGGAGGATCACTTGAGCCCAGGAGTTTGATGTTGCTGTGAGCTAGGCTGACGCCATGGCACTCACTCTAGCCTAGGCAACAAAGCAAGACTCTGTCTCAAAAAAAAAAAAA
>VSMF01032159.1:0-12827 GCA_008750915.1 Microcebus jonahi
CTTTGAGGCCGGGCGCGGTGGCTCACGCCTGTAATCCTAGCTCTCTGGGAGGCCGAGGCGGGAGGATTGCTCAAGGTCAGGAGTTCGAAACCAGCCTGAGCAAGAGCGAGACCCCGTCTCTACTATAAATAGAAAGAAATTAATTGGCCAACTAATATATGTACAAAAAATTAGCCGGGCATGGTGGCGCATGCCTGTAGTCCCAGCTACTTGGGAGGCTGAGGCAGAAGGATTGTTTGAGCCCAGGAGATTGAGGTTGCTGTGAGCTAGGCTGATACCACGGCACTCACTCTAGCCTAGGCAACAAAGCGAGACTCTGTCTCAAAAAAAAAAAAAAAAAAAAAAGTTATTGCTTTGGGAGACTTCTGAGAAGATGGCAGATAATAGCAAATACTCCATTCTAATATAACGTAAATATCAATAAAATAATCTATGTGTTCTTTCTAAAAATTACCTTGGTTGTTTATTTTTTAAATAATAAAACAATAAAATATAATTTTTGTGTTTGTTTCAAATATTGAATAGTGTACACCAAGAAAAAATCATAAAGCAAAAGGTAAAAAAAGTAAAACAAAATTTGGGAGAATTATAAGACAAAGATAAAGAAGGAATTAGTGTTATTCTTTCAGAAAATTCCAATAATATTGAAATAACAAATCTATAGGAATTATAGATCATCAAGAAAGAATGTAAAAATTATGTCTTGCAATATTTTGTATTATAGTCTGTTAAGAACATTGTTGAGGGAAATAAAAAAAAAGAATTTATGTTAAAGACCCATAAGCAGAACATAAAATCAGGGAACATCTCTAGAGCATGAAAACATGATTTAGAAATCAAAGATAACAAAAGTGCAAGATCTAGAGACTCTAGTTTAGAAATTCATCCTGACAGCTTGAAATTGTGGAGAGTGTATGATGCTGAATCAGTCAATGTGATGGAGATAAACTTTTCAGAACTGAATTTAAATAATAGCCTTTGATCTTTTTCTGCTTTTAAGAAGGCTTAAGTCCACTAGTACAAATAGAATTAGATAAAAAAAAAAAAAAACAAAAAAACATAATCTTGCAAGGTGGGAAGCACAAGATAAATGTTTAAAAGACCCTATGCCAGAAGAGGAGATGGAGGAGAGGCAAACCGATTCACAGAGCAAAACCTAGAAAAATCTCAGAAATTGATGGAATCAGTTTCCTTTGTAAGTGGATTTGAAGAACTAAATAAATCTCTATTTGAGAAACATTAAAATTTGAGTTATACTTCCACCTAAGATGTAGGAAACTGTAAGCATGTCATACCATAACAACAAGAAAAAGCCAGCTAGTCTATAATATCCTAAATTTTCTTCAGCCCATTAGAGAGTTCAGTTTGCAAGGCAACTAGTGATCTGAATTCCAAATGATGTGTATCTCTGTAAGGAGAAATGGAATACACAAACTCTTTCACCTATGGAGATGAATACCATACAAGTGAGTAAAGACTGAAATCTTAACAAAACTTTCAAGAACAAATGTAGGCTACCATGTCAGTTTAGATTCCATGCGAGGACCAATACAAGGAATGCCTGCACTCATTTGCTGCCCTTTTTTCTCCCATGGGTGATCATAAGAATAAAGCAGAAGATCTGAAAGCCAGCCTTGGTGGCAATAAGCCACTTTAGAACTTACCTTTCATTTCTAAGCAAAAGCCATAATCCACATAAATCACTAAGGGAGAGAAATCCTTGTGGGCATTGGAATCAAATTTCAGCATTCCTTTCTCAGTAGTTGATAGAACAAGTAGGAAAAAAAATTTAGTAAAGATATAGAAGACTGCTAATCAAATTGACCTAACTGATATTTACAGAACATCCAACAATTCAGAATACGCATTCTTTTCAGATATGCTTGAATCATTCACCAAAATAGACCATATAGTCTAATTTAAATAATTTAGTTTAAATAAAATAGTCCATAGAGTCTAATTTAAATGATCACCAACTAATTTCAAAGGTTGAAACTATATGACATATTTTTTCTGAGCACAATGGAATTAAACCAAAAAAATCAATAAAAGATATTTGGAAAATCCCTACTATCTGGAAATTAAACAACGCACTTTGAAATAACCCATGGGTCAAACAAGAAATCAGAAATAAAAAATTAGTAAATATTTTCTAATTTCTGATTGAAAATGAAAAGACAAAATGCATCCAAAGCAGTTTTTCAAGGGAAATGTATAGCATTAAATATTTATATTAGGAAAGAAGAAAATCATCAAATCAGTGATATAGCATTCTAGCTTAATAACTAGAAAAGAGAAAAGCAAGTTAAGCCCAAAGTAAGCAGAAGCAAAGAAACAGTAGTGAAAAGAACAAAAATTAATAAAATGAAAACCAGGAAAATAATAGAGAAAAATAAATTAAACCAAACACTGGTTCATTGAAAAGATAAATAAAACTGTTATATCTTGTAGTTAGACTGATCAAGAAAAAATGATAGAAGGCACAAATGACTAATATCAGTTATTAAAAGAGGAAGAATCATTGTGAATCCTACAGATATTAAAAGGCTAACAAAAGAGTATTATAAAGTACTTTATGCCAATATATTTGCCAACTTACATGAAATAAACAAATTCTTAGAAAGATACAAACTGTAAGAATAACTATGAAAAACAGTTAACTTAACAAGCACTATATCTGTTAAAGAAGTTACGTTAGTTATAAGAACAAATGTTTCCACCTTAAACATGTGCTGTATATTGTATATGATCATAATACAATAAACAAAAAAAATTAAACCTCCCATAAAATAAACTCAAGGACAGGACAGCTTCATCGATGAGTTCTATCAAACATTTAAGAAAAATATATATAAAACCTTTCCAGAAAATAGAAGATAAAAGAATATTTATCAACTCGTTTTTGAGGCAAATATTTTATGATACTAAAATCAAAGGTGTTAAAAGAAAGAAATCTGTACACCAATATCCCCAATGAACATAGACACAAGAAGCCTTAACAATATATCAGCAAACTGAAACCATCAGTACATTAAATAGCTAATATATCCTGAGAAAGTCGAGTTTATTCCAAGAATGCAAGGTCACTTTAACTTTCAAAGGTTAATCAAAATAATCAATCTTCATATTAACAGCCTGAAAAATAAAATAATATGATGATCTTCTCAGATGCAGAGAAAGCAAAATTCAATGCCTACTAATAATTTAAGAAACAATAAACAAGTGAAAACAATCTTTATACAAACTAAAAGGAAACATTCTCGATCTAATAAAAAAAATCTACAAAAATTTATAGCTAACATCGTACATAATGCTGAAACACTAAATTCTTTCACCCTAAGATCAGGAAAAAGACAAGCATGTCCATTCTCACAACATACATTCAACATTGTACTATATATGCTAGATACTACAATGAAACAAATTAAAAATAAAGAAAAAGATACAAATTGCAAAGGAAAAAAATAAAATTATTTTTACTCACAGACATTATTGACCATGTGCAAAATCCCGTATTTGACCCTGAATGTGGCAAGGTCACAGAATATAAGGTCAATGCATAAAATTGATTATTGATTGTATTTCTATATTCTAGAAATTTAAAAGTTGTGACATGATCCAATTTATGTTTTTGGTTGTTTTTTTTTTTTTAAATGACAGGTGTGAATTGTGGCAGGTGACAGGAGACTCAGAATAAGGCCACTTAGGGAACTTCAGTGTTCCAACAAGTGGTGGTGATTACTTGGCCTAGAGTTATGGTGGAGGTGGAGAGTAGATAGATTCCAGAAATGCTTAGAAAGTAAAATCAACAGGACTTGGAGGGGAATTAGACATTCAAGGAAAGAGGAGTATTAAGCCACTTTTCCTGGCTTGTGCAAATGGGCGGAAGATGGTACATTTCATTGAGAGAGGCAATTCTAGAAAAGAGCCAGGTTGGAAACAAAGATTATATGTTTAGTTTTAGATGTAATCAGCCCAAGGAGCCTTTGAGATACTAAGAGGAGGAATCAGATACACCACTCAGGGGACTTGGTTCAAAGTAAAATATAGCCATCCACACCTACTTAATAGCAAGTTGGGGTTCAAATTACCTAGGTAAAGAGTACAGAATAGAAAGTGAAAAAAATTCAGGATTGAGCTTCCAAGAATCAAATGTTTAAGGGCTGAATGAGAAGGGTAAAACTAGAAAAGAGGAAAAATAATGCTTAGCAATATGGGAGGAAAAGACATTATTTTGTCTTAGAGGCTAAGAGCAGAGGCATCAAAAAGTATATATTTATAAAAATGTGCTCCAAAGTCACTATGTGAGGAATTAAAATATAATTCAAAAACAGGAGCTATTAAGATGAGAAATAAAGTTGGATAAGCAAATAAGGATAAGTAAAGAAAGTAATTTAAAAAATCTGAGATGAAATTGTACACACTGTGCTATTTTAAAAAGAATTTTAAATGTTTTTTAATGCCTTCAATTCTTGTCCTAAATTCCACTTTGATAATAATTTTATTACTGAAACTTTATTTCCTCCCAATTGTCATTAACTTACAATTTTAAAATCTCCTCCTCAAGCTTTCTGTTTTGTGTTCTATATTGTTGCTATAGTTTAACTGTAGAAAATATTTCAAATAAGCAAAGAACTGGTTTTGAAAGGAAGTAAAAGCTCTTGTTTTGATAATTACATAAATATGAAAACAGTAAACAACACATTTACAGTGATCCTCTCTAGGTGTTTGGGATTTAAAATACATTTTTATATCCCTCTGTATTAACTAAGTATTTTCAGGTGAATGTGTATTACTTTTATAGTTTAAAATATGTTGTAAAGTATTAGCAAAATTTAAAACAAGAGGACACCATTTTTCACCTATCTCATTTCTTGTCTATTGATCATTTGTTTACCTTTCTTGAGATGCCTGCTGTAACGTTTTTGTTTTTATGTTTAATTGTTCTTTTTCAAATTTATTTGAAAGCACTCTCAAAATATTATGCTTTATATATTATGTTTATTGTCTATTTTCTCTTATATATAAACATGTTTATATTTTCTCCCAGTTTTCATTTTCTTTTAATTGTATTAATATCATTGGCCACATAAAAATTTTAATTTGTATGAAAAAAAATCTGTAAGTTCTTTCCTATGTTTCTTACTGGTACATATCATATATTCTTTTAGTAATGAAAAAAGTAAATAAATTCACAGCATTAGATGATTATTTGCATGAATTGTGACGCATCTATCTGATTGAAACCATACAGCAAACAAAAATCATTTAGTAACATTAAAAATGTTTATAATTTCTTGCTATGAAATAGAGTAACTGCAAACAATATGATTCCATAATTTTCATATTTTCCATAAACGCACAGGAAACAAGAACTGAAAAATGCATTGATAAAAGTTATCTCTGTGTGATGTAATTGTAGATGACATTTCTACTTTCTGGTTTTCTGTTTTTCAGTTTTGTTTCCTGCAACATATATAAAAATGGGTTTTATAAGAAAAAATCTAAAAGAGTAATTTCAAGAATAAAAGCAAGAGCATATATGAAAGTGATTATAATGAAATTGTATATAAAATTAAGTTACACAGTGGTTAAGTGGGAATTATGGAAAAGAGACTAAGATGTTTCGGAAGTTTTGAATCTGGAAGCCTAAAAGTGCGTCAGTGCCTTTGACAAATAAAAGGTATGAGAAAAGATCAATATGAGGAAAAATTGAAGATCGCTGCCTTAGAAATGTTGAGTTTCTGTTGACAGTGCACTGCCCATGTGTAAATCATTTGGAAATGGGGGTCTGGAATTACAGGTGACAGATACAGATGTGGAAAGTGATGTGGAAATAAGTAAAATGTGAAAATTTTGAGAATAGATGATTCTACGAGAAACTACATCAAGAGATGAAATCTAGGCTGGGCGAGGTGGCTCATGCCTGTAATCCTAGCACTCTGGGAGGCTGAGGCAGGAGGATCACTTGAGGCCAGAAGTCTAAGACCAGACTGAGCAAGAGTGAGACCCTGTCTCCACTAAAAATAGAAAAAATTAGCTGGGTGTGGTCGTGTGTAACTATAGTCCCAGCTATTTGGAAGGCCGAAGCAGGAGGATCGCTTAAGCCTGGGACTTTTTGATAAAGACCATTCTCACTGGAGTTAACTGATATCTCATTGTGGTTTTGATTTGCATTTCCTTGATGATTAGAGATGTTGAGCATTTTTTCATGTTTGTGGGCTATTAGTCTTCTTTTGAAAAGTTTCTGCCCATGTCCTTTGCCCACTTTTTGATAAAGTTGTTTGATACTTCTTAAGCCAAGAAACTACCGAAATGAGAAAAGTGGTTTTACAAAATAGAATGGCCCTAAATATACTCACTACAGTACAGAGTAAGACTTGTGCCTTAGTAGGAAAAAAGATAGTGTTAGTGATGCTTTAAATCATTTAGCTGCCCAGATCGATAACACAGAAAAACTAGGAATCTTTTTCTGAATGTTTACATTCTTTGCCTACACACTGGAGCTATATTTTATTAATTGGCATAATGATTATATAATAATTGCTTTTGTTGTTGTTGCCTGCATTATAGATGTCAGTTATCTACACAAGTTACTACTATGAGATATAAGTCAATATAAAGTCATAGATATAATGTCCCCTAATTTCCCACTCAGGAAATATTACAGAAGAATGGGTGGAAAGATTGTAGGAGGTAGAGAATGGCAGGGATTGAGGAGAAAGTGTTCCCCACCATACAAATAGAAATACTGTGCTAGCCTACAGTGCTAAAAAAAATTGTTATAAAGTAGACTAGGCAGGTACCAAGATAACTTTCCCTGGGCTGGGCCCAGGGAAAAGTGCCCAGCACTTTCTTAGATGCCTCAGCACTTTCTTGTCTTGAAACAGCCTGCTCAAACCGGCCCTGACTGCTTTAGAGCTGCTTTGGTTGTCCTATAGTGCTCTTTAGCTAATCGTAATACTGAAATCCCTGCCTAGCAGAAAATTGTACTATCGTTACCATAACATGGATTGCATGGCAGCCTATGGTAGTGATACTGCACCTGCGTGGTGATTTGTTTCACTGTAAACAAGCAAAGATACAATACAAAAACTTTACCTCACTCATTGGTAAGGGCTGTCAGTCTTATCCTGGCTGGAATAGGAGCTGCTATGGCAATGGCCATCTCCTAGGGAGGTTTTATTTATCATGAAGTCTTCCTAAGAAACCTGTCTACCCAGCTAGAAGTTCTGGCCCAGACTACAAAAGATATATTAAGCTTAACTCTTCCTTGGATTCTTTAGTCACTATAGAAATGGATAACCTATTAGCCTTAGATTATTTATTGGCTAAACAAGGTGATGTTTGTGCAGTAATCAATAAAACTTGCTGTACTTATGTCAGTGCCAGTGGACAAATAAAAGAAGACATAAAAAATGCATAAGCAAGCTAAATGGCTAGACATTTTTGGTCAAGGTGCCACTGTAGTGGAAACTATCTGGGACTTAATAAAAGGGTTTTTAGCATCTGTTACCTGGTTTCTGCCCCCATTAGGGCCTTTAGTTGCAATTTTATTGCTACTAATCTTAGGCCCTTGCCTGTTTAACTTTCTTGTAAAGTTTATGTCTTCTAGATTACAAAAATTCCACACAAAGATGATACTAGCACAGGGCTTCCAACCCATCCTGCCTTCTGACCTGGAAAATAACATCCTGCCGTCTGACCCCTTAGACCAGGCATCCAGAGGTTTTTACTCCTCTCAAAATAGACAGGGTCAACACCCCTAAATCAGCCTGCGGAAGCTACGGAAGATAGACCTCCATCCTTTGACAACCCCTGAAGATTAAGGAATATAACATTTCTGAGAGGGGAATGAGTCAGGGAACTGGCAGGTCCTGCTCAATAAGGAGTCATCAGATTCGAACTAAGGTCTCTGATAAAACAGGAGGCAGGGGAGAGACCAGCCAAAACCAGTTAGAATCAAGATGGCCACAAAAAAGACCTCAGGTTACCCTCCCTCACTGCTCATGATACCCTCCTTGTGATGTATTAACACACTAAAAGGAATTCCTACCTGCGCCATGACAGTTTACAAATGCCATGGCAACTCCCCAAAGTTGTCCAACATAGTTTAAAAAGAGAAGCGACCCCTGGTTCCAGGAACTCTCCACCTCTTTCCCAGAAATTTTATGAATAATCCTCCCTCTACTTGACGTAAAATTAAATAGAAAGTATAAAATAAGACTCTCAAAACTCACAAAATGCTACTCTCTGTTGTTCTGATAGCCACTGCTCTGCCTGTGGAGGGAGCCTTCTTTCTGTTTCTCTGTTAGTTCAGTAACTTGCTTTGGCTTTACTGTGTTGGCTTACTCTTGAATTCTTTCCTGCATGAAGCCAAGAACCCACTTAGCCTTCAGGCCAGACCCAGTTTGGGGGTCCATTTTCTGTATCAATAATAACTGGAAAAACAGCTTCCTTAGGAAAGAAGGGCCTACGTGTTTTTCTCTTAAATCCAAAACGAAAAACAAATATTTGAAAAAAAAGGCAGAATTATGATTTTTTTAAAAAAACTAGAGTTGCTCTTGGAAACAAGTAACAAGGACAATTTGTTCACTGCAACAGGCCTAACAAATTTAAGACACCAAATGTGTAATTGCAAGTTTGTTATCATTTGGAAAGATCTTTCTTTTTAAAAGCACAGGCGTCTACCAGCAATAGGATGGTGTCAAGCAAATAGCCAAGCCAAATAGTGGTTGCTTACTGCTTGCCTTGCAGATGGTTGGAGCCATGAAACCATTTCTCAGAGAAGTCCAAAGCCCTTGAGGATTGCCTTCAAGAAGGGAAGAGTACAGAGGGTTTAGAGGAGGATGGTGTGAGCCGTAAAGAACTGGGAAAGAATATCAGTACACATATTGGAATTGGGGACAGAAGTTTTACAACTTTTGATCTAAGTAAGAAAGGCAAATATTTCTAAAGCAGACATTGATCCAAGAGATGACTTACAATAATAACAAAAATGGGTAATATTTATTAAGTACTGGGTACATACCAGATAGCATGCTAAGCTCTTTAAATGTCATATCTAATTCTCAAAACAACTCAATTTTATTGATGAAACTTCTGATTCTTAGTGAGATCAGGTAACCTGCCCAGATCACATAACTAGAGACAGAGCCAATAATTAAACCCACATCTCTCTGACTTTAATACTACACTTATTAAAACCCCCTGCCTCTTCCCCACCACACACTGAACTGAGACGTAGGCATTTTGTTTATCTCGATTTTGCTTTTGGCTTTTGAGATATAGTGAGAGCTGCTTCTTTATCCCCTCTTCCTTTCAGAATTCACCAAGGATAAGGGGATGCAGTGAAAAAAAGCTGAGACAAGCTTCTTGGCTAAGGAAGATGCAGTCTGAAAGTTTCTACTTCTTTCGAGTTACTCTTATGTTGTTGCTTTTTCTTATAGTGGATATGTAAAGCAGAACCAGGTGCATTTCAGGATGTGTGCTTTCAGTGGATGCTCCTAAAGCAAGCAAAGGAAGGGACAGCCTATCAACAGACATGCAGGTGGTACTATGGGAAGAGGCATGGGGCACTTCGCTAATGTCCAGTCAATCTCCACAGCTCAGGCACCCTCCTCACCTCTGCCCAGCACCAACACGCTCCTGTGGTTGCTCAGTTTCCCCCTCAATGGCTGCAGAGAGAGATTGAAGGAAATATCCCACAAGAGGGGTCCTTTCTCCCTCTTTCTCTGCTCCTTCAACAGGAAACATTAGGCATCAAGGAAGAAATCCTTGTAATAGAAATCAACATACTATCACATGCAGAGAAGGTTTCTGTGTCCATGAGAAATGGCAAGATCGACTCTCTGTGGTTCTCCACCTGCCCGTGTCCTACAGAACTGCTTGCCCTGCTGCAGCTCTGGTCCAGCACCCTCTCTCCACCTATGCTCTGCACTGCAGCTCCAGTAACTCTCCCTCCCTCTGTCCTTCCAGGCTGGTGTGGAAATGCTGCCTACTCTTCCCTGTACTCTGCTCACAACTTTGAACATCATTTTTCTCTTAAACTCTCATTCCATTGTGCATTTTAGGGTGCCATCTGTTTCTTGCCAATACACTAACCAATTCAATCTGACCTGATGCTGAACAAACTACCTACCCAAAGGAAATGAAATCAGCACCTTATAAAGACATCTGCACTTCCATGTTCGTTGCAGCATTATTCACAATAGCCAAGATATGGAAACAACCTAAGTGTCCATTGAAAAATGAATGGATAAAGAAACTGTGGTGCATACATACAATGGAATAGTATTCAGCTTTTAAAAAGAAGGAAATCCTGCCATTTGCAACAGCATGGGTGAATCTGAACCCGGACATTATTTTGCTAAGTGAAATAAGCCAGACACAGAAAAACAGTGCATGATCTCACTTGCGTGTGGAATCTTTAAAAAAGTCAAATACATAGATTCAGAGAGTAGATCTAGATTGACTGTAGCAATAATTTCACTTTGTATATCAAAATATCATCTTGAACATCTTTAATATATAACATAGAAAAAGAAATTGGATACAGGAAGATGCTATAAAAGTCCTCCCTCACCTTCATCATCATGCTCAGTCCCTTCTCCCTCAGATTCCATACACTCCACACTTCACTCTCACATCATTGTTTTCTGCTCTTACCTCTGTGGATTTTGATTCATGTGTTGAAGCTGCCACCCCTCCAACCCCCGCCCCACTCCGACCTCCCCATGCCACCTCTGCCCCTTACTCCCAGGACTGCCTGTGGAATCACCTGTGCGGACTCTTCTTTTCACCTCTGTCAGCTTCGGGGTGCTGCCTTGGAAAGGATTTTATTCTGCTGGCACCTCCAGAGGACTTCATTTCCCCTCTACCCAACAAATCATGATGCTTCCACTATTAAAAGTCCAAATGACATTCTACTTCATCTATGAAGGCTTTATTACAGAATCAAGTGCTATTTCTGGAAAACATTAGATTTTCTCACACTGACTTCAACCCAATCACAATCTTCTCCAAATCTTCATGCATGTTCCAAATTTTTATTCTTGAATGAGTCCTAAATATATATTCAAAAGCCCATTTGCTTATTACCTCTGCACACAGTTACTTGCTCTTGGGATAGCCATGCCTTCTTTTACGAGGCACGTTGTCCTTGACCAGGGGTGCTCAGTATCTGTTTCTAGGACTGCTAGTCAGAGGAGAAGAAAATGCAAAGTTCTGGTTTCTTTTCTCTCTCTCTCTCTTTCTCTCTCTCTCTCTATTTTATATATACGTGTGTGTGTGTGTGTGTGTGTGTGTGTGTGTGTGTATCATTCTCTTTCTCATTTCAGTCCCTCTCTCTTATCAAAAGTGAGTCCCAAAAAGTTTGTCTCACTGGGTACATTTTTCAAAACATAGGCTATTCAAATGCTCATTCTACATTCGAATCAGCATGGAATGTGTAATAACAGGAAAGAGAAATATACAGACTCTCTGTGCTTGGCATGGCAATGTGTCATGTGGTTTGGAAAGGTATGTCTGGGAGTATCATATGGCTGTTACTCAACCTGGACACAGAAGAGCTTTGTATGGCATCCCTCACTGTCCAGCCCTGAAAAACAGACACTCAGCTGAGCTGGCTCACATCAACTGGGAGAAGTTTCAATCTAGTTCATGAAATATTTTTTCAACTGCAAAATATTCATTTTTTTCCCCAAAAGAAAAAATTTAATCACTCCTTTATCCTTACTCCCAATCCAAGATCATCTTTTGTTTCATGGTTCCCACATTTACACCTTGAATCTAACAACTTAACTTTCTTAATTCTCATAGCACGCATGAATGCTTTGAGTGCTCTCCATAAAATATATTCTCATGCTGTAATTGATTCCCGTTAACTGGATTTTTATAAAGGCTACACCAACCCAATGCAGGTGGTTCCATTCTACAAATGCCAAAACCAAGACTGAAGATATTGAAGAAACTTTGCCTAAAGTCACACAGTTAATATGTGGAGATCTTGAGTTCAAATGCAGAGCTGTCTAATTCCAGATCCTAAGCTCTGTACCACCACACGACTAGCACATTGGAGTAGACCAGTGTTGACTTTCTTCAGTGAAATGCAAAACCAGGACAATTTATTCCAAAACTCTTAAGGGTCTTATTTTTCTAAGAAAGTCATCAAGAAAGCTATGTCACATAGCAGTGGGATGGATTCATGAGCCAAGGACAGTACTTGTATCATTTCAAGACAAGAATAAGCAAAAAATTCTTGGAATAGTTTATGAACTGAGTAGCCAGGAATAGCAAATCTCCCTCCTTCTGCTTCTTATCAGAGGTGATGGAGAATTGCACTGCTTCTTGGATCATGAACCCCAAAAGATTGTCAATGATAAGGATTTTTCCATGAGGAGTCGATTTCCAACAATTTCAGATTTTTGACCAAATCTCTGATTTGTCGAGTTTTTTTGAAGAGTTCTAAATTAAACTGGTTTGAGGGAAGGACGAAGTCATTAAAACCAGTGGTATCAGTCACTTGGAAAATGACAAGGGCTGGGAGGTAGCAAATAAGAGAAGCTGGCAAGACATGTGACTCTTTGGGTCACTGAACAGTTCTCATGGGTTTTCTTTTCAAAGGACGAAGCCACAGCCACGAGAAGAAGAACCCAAACACAACATCCACAACAGAATTAAAGTTGCCCTAAAACTTGGCTTCCTAACTACCAGAGCATAAGATCCAGATCTTATCCCACTCCCCATCTCCCAAAAAAGGATATTTGTGTCCCACAGTTTGGCAACTGGTGAGTTTCTTTCTTTTTCCTAAAGACATGAGAGAAATA
>VSMF01032160.1:0-50590 GCA_008750915.1 Microcebus jonahi
TCGGCCGTTGCAGCCGGGCGCACGCCGGGGGCCTGGTGTGTGGGGTGTCGGCCGACAGGCGTCCGGGGGCCCTGGCTGCACGCACTCCAGGGCTGCCCAGCCCCTGCTGCAGCCACCTGTCTGTCCCTTTCATGCCCAGAGGACCGCCCCGTTAGCCAGGCCCACATGCCCCTCACTCACACTTGCTCTAGAACATTCCCCCAAGAACTGAGCCAGGCTGTTCTCCTACTAAAGCAGGGGTCCCCAAACTTTTTAAACAGGGGGCCAGTTCACTGTCCCTCAGACCGTTGGAGGGTCGGACTATAGTTTAAAAAAAATAAACTATGAACAAGTTCTTATGCACGCTGCACATACCTTATTTTGAAGTAAAAAACAAACGGGCAAAAAACACCCGCATGTGGCCCGTGGGCCGTGGTTCGAGGACGCCTGCACTAAAGGAATAACATAAAGGACTGAAAGAGATTTTCAAAAAGGGCATACAACCAAAACCCAAAAAGTTCCCAGCCATGCAAAGCCGGGAACCCAGACAATTCCCCCTTTATCCTGGTTAAAGTTAAAGCAAAGAACAATTCACTCCTATAAGACTTTTTTTTTTTTTTTGCAACACTCCTATAAGATATTTTTTTTTTTTTGCAACCAAGGCAAAACAAATAATGACATTCAGGTGCAAGCCTGGGCTGAGCACGCACCTTTCAGCCAAAAACTGAGCCTCAAAAATCCCCAATGTCTACGTGTGCCATCCTCGTAAACCTTCATCGTTTTCTCGTTTAAAACTAAAGAGGAGGGGGAAGTCGCCACAGGTGGCGCGATCATCGTCCACACGTGTGTCCCGGGGCTTCCGGCCGGCCTGGGGTTTCTGGCCAGCGGGGAAGCGGAGTCCCCAGGTCCTGGACTTCACCGCCCACCCAGCACCTGCTCCCGGAGCGCCGGGCGCCGACAGGTCTGAGAGCGTCCCCGAGACCTGCCCCTGCGCAGGACACAGGGTGACCGGGGCACAGGCCCGGCCGCTCCTCTCACTTCTGTTTCAAAACGCAGATTTCTGCGGCACCGCGCGGGAGAGAAGCTAAAACTCTGGGCAGCAGCTGCTCGACGTGACGAACACCTTGAACCTCAGACCTGCCGCGGGACCAGCCGCCCGGCCGGGGGAGGGGGCTTAATAGGCCCCTTCTGCCCCAAGGCAACAGGAAATGTGAATGTTTGGTGTTTGTTTTTTTTTTGAGACAGAGTCTCACCCTGAGCCAGAACTTCCCAGCCTCTAGAACTGTAGGTATAAATGTCTCTTGTTCAAGCCACCCGGTTTTGTTGTTGTTTCTGTTGTTGTTTTTGAGACAGAGTCTCACTCTGTTGCCTGGGCTAGAGTGAGTGCCGTGGCGTCAGCCTCGCTCACGGCAACCTCCATCTCCTGGGCTCAAGCGATCCTCCTGCCTCAGCCTCCCAAGTAGCTGGGACTACAGACATGCGCCACCATGCCCAGCTAATTTTTTCTATATATATTTTTTAGTTGTCCAGCTAATTTCTATTTTTAGTAGAGATGGGGTCTTGCTCTTGCTCAGCCTGGTCTCGAACTCCTGACCTCAAGCAATCCGCCCATCTCGGCCTCCCAGAGTGCTAGGATGACAGGCGGAAGCCACCGCACCTGGCCTGAATTTTTTTTAAATCAGTAAAAAAAAAAAAAAACACTGGGTTTGCAGGCTTCGAAGGCATGGAATGCAATTTTCGCACCCGGGTCCATCAGCTCGCCGGGTTCCCGCCACAAGGCTGCCTGGCTGGGGACTCCGGTCGGATGCCAGACAGCCCCCACGTCACACTCGGCACCTAAGAAGCGACGGTTCCCGCAACGCTGACGAGGCCGTCTCCTGGCACTCGCCGTCAAGAGCCCCGATGATTGATTTCACTCTCTTAATCCGAGGCAGATCTGGGAACCAGGTGGGGGAATCGGCAGTCCCCACACGTCTTCCCGGGAACGGGGAGGGTCCCCTGTGTCACGGCAGGTGCCTGCTGACCCGCTGCCACCAGCCCCAGCTACCCCCGCCCCTCAGGCCCCGCCGCCCTGGGACTCGCAGGCAGAGACGCCACCGGCCACAGGGCAGCGCCGTCTCTCGGGCGGATGGCTGGCCCACACAAGGAGGCAGGAGACCTGGGCGGCCCGCCGCGCTGCCATTCCCGTCCGCGCCTGGTGAGTCACGGGCTCCCTCGCTCGCCCCCACAGAGCAGAGCCAGGCTGCTCCTCCGGTGCCCCGCCTGTCTCCAAGGCCCGGCTGGAGAGGCAGCCGGGAAGGAACTCCAAGCCTCGAGAGACAGAACGCCGCTGGGCTCCGCGGGAACCCGACGGCAGCAGGGACGCCGGGCAGCAGCAAGAGACGGCCAGGACAGGGGACCCGCCCGGCGGTGCCTTTATATACCCCCACGTCACACAGCTCTGGCGTCCACAGGTGGGCGGCGGACAGACTCGGCGTGTGGTCCATCCACGCGGCGGAGTCTCGCTCAGGCTAGAAAAGGAGGGAAATTCCGACACCTGCCACGACACGCGTGAACCTGGGAGCGCGGGCCGGGCCCCACGCCTGCAGGCCCCCGCGGTGCCCTGTCCCGCTCAGCAGCCTGTGCCGTGCAGGCCCCAGCAGAGGGGAGAAAGCCCCCCGATCCGACCTCCCTGCGCGGGCCCCGGTCTGAGCCCGGTGCTGCACTGTCGTTGTTGCATGGGTTTTTTGCTTCTGTTTAAAGAAAAAACACTCTGGGCCGAGAAGTCACAAGGCTGACCTCGCGCCGGCAGCTCAGCGTGCCCGAGTCCGGCAGAGCCGCTGCGCGGGGCGGGGCACGGGGGAAGGCGCCCACCCGAGAGCCGGGACGCGTTAAAAACACACCGTTTTCCTAAGAAATCGCGGTGAGAGACACGTGGCTCAGGGGACCAAGTGCGGCCGCATGTTCTGCAGCCGACTGCGCCGTCCACCCGGAGAACCCTTCCCCTCCCCCAACCCAGACTGTGGCCCCGCTGAAGGCCATCGACTCCCCAGCCCCTCCCCTGGCCCCAGCACCCCCGTTTCCGCTCTCTGTCCCCAGGAACCCGGCAACACCGGGGACCCCACACGTGGAACCCTACTGCCTCGGTCCTTTCGTGGCTGGCGTCTTTACTCAGCATGACATCCCCAAGTTTCAGTCACGTTGTGGCTCGTGTGGGAATGGCCTCCCTTCTCAAGGCTGCGTGTGGGAACGGCCTCCCTTCTCAAGGCTGCGTGTGGGAACGGCCTCCCTTCTCAAGGCTGCGTGTGGGAACGCCCTCCCTTCTCAAGGCTGAGCAAGACTGCGCGTGGATGGACCACACCCCGTCCACCGCCACCCACCTGCGGACGCCTTTCGGCCGCTGTGACCGGGTGACAGGGAGATATATAGATATATATATATATACATCTGAGTTCTGATAACTTGAGATGGAAATTACGGGTTTCTTGATTTGGCACTGATTTTTCTGGGTTCCTGTCTTGCCATTTTTTCCCACAAAGGGTGTGTTTTTTGACCCGAGACGGGACAGGCGAGGAGCTTCCGGCTGTTTGGAGACGAGGGATTGCAGCGTTCTAAGGGGAGAAAACCGTCAAGTGCTGGGATGAGCTTGGGGGTCTGAGGGAGGAGAGGAAGTCGAAATGGCTGGAGAGTGGGGGTGTCACAGGTGGACCGGCAGGTGCCCACGTCGGGTGGGATGGCAGCCGCCGGGAGGAGCTTCAGTTTTGCTTATGGAAGGTGCTGGAAGCATCACAAGACCCCTCCAGCTGCAACAGGGACAGTGACCACAGGGGGACAATGACCACAGAGGCACAATGACCACAGGGGCACAGTGACCACAGGAGGACAGTGACCACAGGAGGACAGTGACCACAGGGGGACAGTGACCGCAGGGGGACAGTGACCGCAGGGGCACAGTGACCACAAGGGGGACAGTGACCACAAGGGGGACAGTGACCACAGGGGGACAGTGACCACAGGGGCACAGTGACCACAGGGGCACAGTGACCAGAGGGGCACAGTGACCAGAGGGGGACAGTGACCACAGGGGGACAGTGACCACAGGGGCACAGTGACCAGAGGGGGACAGTGACCAGAGGGGGACAGTGACCGCAGGGGGACAGTGACCGCAGGGGGACAAGAGGCAGACAGGCCAGTTAGGAGCAGTCTCGGGTATGCACAAGGGGAGTGGCAGGGAGGAGAGGAGCCAGCCGGCATGCCGGGTGCTCATGTGGCTGTGGGATGGGTGTGTCCCCGTCTCCTGTGTTGGAAACGTCATCCCCAGCATGGCCGTGGCGAGAGGTGGGGCCTTTAAGAGGTGATTGGGCGGGCGCGGTGGCTCACACCTGTCATCCTAGCACTCTGGGAGGCTGAGGCAGGCGGATCGCTCAAGCTCAGGAGTTTGAAACCAGCCTGAGCAAGAGCAAGACCCCGTCTCTAATAAAAATAGAAATAAATTAGCTGGACAATTAAAAATATAGAGAGAAAATTAGCCGGGCGTGGTGGCGCATGTCTGTGGTCCTAGCTACTCAGGAGGCTGAGGCAGGAGGATCGCTTGAGGCCAGGAGTCTGAGGCTGCTGTGAGCGAGGCTGATGCTACAGCACTCCAGCCCGGGCAACAGAGTGAGACTCTGTCTCAAAAAAAAAAAAAGAGGAGATTGGATCACGACAGCTCTGCCCACTGGATTACTGGGTTAACGGGTATCACAGGCGGGGACCAGGCAGCTTCATGGGAAGAGGCCAAGTGGCCCAAGCCGGCATGTGGGCACCCTCAGCCCCTCGCCAGGTGACCCCCTGTGCCACCCTGGGACCCTGCAGAGTCCCCACCAGGTGCAGCCCCTCCACCTGGGACGGCTCAGCCTGCAGAACCGTAGGAAACAAATTCCTTTTCTCTGTCAATTACTCAGTTTTGGGGACGCTGTCATGAGCCGCAGAAAACACAGTGAGGCAAGGACTCAGATGCGGGTGGGGAGGGGCAGCGTCCGGGAGGCCCGGGGTCTGGACTGGAGCCGCAGGCAGCGGCCACGCCATCCACGGGGGCGGTGGCCGCCGGCAGGTCCCCTGTGGCCTGGTGGTAGGACACAGCGCCTACGAGGCCTCTGAGTGGGCCGACAGCACGCGGGCGACAGCCTGGAAATGCTTCAGAGGCCGGTCCAGGCGCTCGGGCCGCCCCGACCCCGGGGGAATCCGGTGGCTCCTCGCCCCTCCCCAGGCCCTACCGTCTGTGTGGGGGTCGGTACCTTGTCATGCTGCCGGGCCCCTGCGGGAAGGCCGGCGCGATGAGGTCTCAGGCGAGGCTCTCCGGGGGCCACATCCTCCGGGCCGTTTTCCTAGGGCGAGAGGAGAGGGCGCGTGAGCTGAGCTCTGCCGTGCACAGGTGCGCGCGCGATCCGAGCCTGCCTCCCGTCCCCTTTTCGAGTCCTCGGTCTCCAATTCTACAGAATGGGGCGGATGAGACTTTCAAAAAGGACGTCACAAGAACACGATAAAATAGCATCTATGGAGCACTCAGCGCAGTGCCTGGCAGGTGGATCACACCCCATCCACGGCGGACCTGCCCGAGTTGCACCCCAAGAAGCAACGGAAATTCTCGATGACGGGCTGTCCGGCCCAGCGCTGACCTGCCCGCTTCTCCGTAAAAACATCCAGCCACAATGAACAGCGGAGAGAAAACTGGAAGATTCAGCCCTGCTCAAAAATAACATAACACTTTCTAGGGACTAAAAATGGATGGACTACAATATGGTGGGTGGAACTTCCGGAACCTTCTAGATTCCGAGTCCAGAAATAGGCAGAGGATTAAGATACGATGTGGAGATGGCCGAGAGTCGACGTGTCCCACGTGAGGCAAGAGACCTGAGCTGAGGCACCGGAGGAGGCTGAAAGCAGCCCGACCCCTGCCCGCCCCGCGGCTGCGCAGGGCGGGCACCCAGGGAGGCGGGAGGGGCTGACCCGGCCTCCCGTCAGCACCGGGAAATACCACCCCACGATACCACCGTGTGGTGGGAGAGGAGGGTCACCGCCTCTGCCCAACGCGGTCTCCAAGACTGGCCCAAGCGTGAACGGGCGCTACAGGCGCCACTGACTGTACTGGGTTCCCCACCCCCGGCCCCCAGAGGGCTGCTAAAAAGCGACATTGTCCCCAAACTAACCGTCCCCACCCCAAGCTTCAAGAATCACGAAATACTGGCCGGGCGCTGTAGCTCACGCCTGTCATCCTAGCACTCTGGGAGGCCGAGGCGGGAGGATCGCTCGAGGTCAGGAGTTTGAGGCCAGCCTGAGCAAGAGCAAGACCCTCCCCCCCCCGTCTCTACTAAAAATAGAAAGAAATTAGCCAGACAACTAAAAATATATATAGAAAAACTTAGCCGGGCACGGTGGCTCACGCCTGTAGTCCCAGCTACTCGGGAGGCCGAGGTGGGCGGATTGCTCGAGGTCAGGAGTTCAAAACCAGCCTGAGCAAGAGCAAGACCCGTCTCTACTATAAATAGAAAGAAATTAATTGGCCAACTAATATATATAGAGAGAAAATGAGCCGGGCATGGTGGCGCATGCCTGTAGTCCCAGCTACTCGGGAGGCTGAGGCAGGAGGATTGCTGGAGCCCAGGAGATTGAGGTTGCTGTGAGCGAGGCTAACGCCACGGCACTCACTCTAGCCCGGACAACAGAATGAGACTCTGTCTCCAAAAAAAAAAACAAAAACGAATCACAAATTAACCCACAGGTGCCAACGCCCTCCCCACCGGGATGCGGAAACACCACTCGCCGACAGAGACTCCAGGTGAGCGCCCACAGAAAAGAGCACAGGTACCGGGTGGAGCCTGCTCGAGCCACGTGACCCATTCACCAGATGGTCACACGCGTCCACTCTGCACCAGCCCAGCGCTCAGCCCGGCCGGCGCGGCTTCACCCTCGGTCCTGCGGCTGAAGCGGACCCCGGTCCCCGCCGTTCCCCGGGGCACAAGGGCCGCCCCAGCACTCAGGCACCTGCAGGGCTTGGGGGAGACCCGGAACACGCCGGCGGCTCGCCCTTCCCAGTCGATTAAACTCGGAAAAGCAGCTCCCCCCACACACACCCCGGGAAGGGCCCCAGCGGGCACAGAGCGGGGCAGGGGCTGTCCACCCAGCCACGCGGCGGCTGCACCGCTCCCATCCAGCCTTTCCGTCAGAATCCGCCAGCGGCACGGGCCGGGCGCCGCCAAGCAGAATGGAGACCACGCCGCATGCTCGGCCCCCAGAGGACGGGCCCGCAGCATAGGTGCTGCGGCAGAAGGAAGGGTCTCCGGGCGGCCAGCGCAGGTGCAGGTGGCGCCGGCCTTGACGACTCCCAGGAGGGGCTGGGTGGATCTAGCGCAGTCTGACGCGCTGTCCAAGGAGCAAGGCTCTCCGCAGCCGGGGTGAGGCGGCCTCGGGCCCCACATGTGCACACACGCTCCAAGCTGCAGGAGCGTGCACGTCCCCACGGGCCCCCCTGGCGTGGGGCGTCGGCACAGCTGACCGCTGAGCGCATCAGACCGCCTGCAAACCGAGTCTGACAACGCAGGCCCACGGCCCGGCCACTCTCGAGCCGCCGGGACCACGCCGAGGAGGAACTTTCCCAGCGCTGGCTGTGGGAAGCCGCCCTGGGTCCCCGCCTTCCTGACCCCAAATGGCAGCCACGAAGCGGGACACGCCGGCCTGCGTGTCTCTTTGCGATTCTTTGGAAACGTGACACACGGTTTCTCTTCCAGGGAAGGACTCGCTCGTGAGCACTGCAACGGGAAATGGCTGGGCACGAGTCCCCAAGCCGACCGCCCACGGGGGACGGGCAGATGCCGGAACGTTCTAGAAGGAAAGGGAGTGCGGCAAACGGCAGGGCCCGGGCCCCGTGCAGAGGGCGGCTGAGGACAGGAACCAGTGCTGCTCTAACCCTTTAGGAGCCCAGACCCTGGGCTCCCACCTGAAACATCCCTGTTTCGATGTGCTGGACACGAGCTCAAAGGAAACACCCACCAGGTCTCCCCTCCCCGAACACGCACGTCCGCGGGTTGAATGTGGCCTAAAAGCGGGGCATGTCGGGAAAGACGTCAGACTTGCTTACGGGGTCCAGGTACCGGTGGGGAGAGGTGGGGGCAGCGAGAGCCCCCGGGGCGGGAGAGGGAGGCGTGGACAGCGCAGGCGGGGAACAGGACGGGAATGGGGGGCATCAGGCATAGCTGGAGCAGGTTTCTGGACATAGGAGGGGACCGGGGGGTTGGGATTGTCCCCCAGCCTCCCCTCCCCCCAACAATTATCAAAACCAGACACAGTGTTTGGGGAGCAGTTCCTCTATTTGCACAGTAACATTTCACATCGGGGTTACCCGTTGCCATTTGCTAAGTTTGTCTATACGGATTATCTTGATTAAGTTGCCAAGATTCCTTAGAAGAGTTAAATAATTTCCCCAAATGAGGCCTGGTCAGTATTAGGACTGGGCTCCAAGCTCAGTGGTTCCTTCCCACCATGGGAGGACTCAGCGACTGTCCTGGGCCTTGACCTTGGGGGTTGGGGTGGGGGGGCGCAGTGACCTTCAGCACCACGGACAGCGCCGGCCCTGCCAGTTCTGTTCTCCCCTCCCCTCCCCCCCTCTGTCTCCCCACATTCTGCATTTCTTCCCCTTCCTCCTTCCACTTGCTCCACCTTGCCGGTGGGCGAGGGCCACGTACGAAGCCTCCTCAGAAAGAAAAGCCAGCGCCCAGCACACTCCAGTGTTGACTTCAATTATTTTTATTCTGCGCTATCCTGATTGATGACGATGGCATCATTCTTATATAACGTTATCATGCCAGGCTTGCATATCGTAACTACGTAGCCTATATTCGAGCATGATGTGATTGTATGTTTATAGCGCGTCATGTAATTACGCGTGTCCAGGCATAAAACTGGTTACAACATTTTCATAGCTTTTCTAAACCACAAGACCAAAACACATTATTTAACCCTTCTAAGGAGTCTTGGCAACTTAATTGATAAACAAACTTAGCAAATGGCAACAGGTAACCCCGATGTAAAATATTACTGTGCAAACAGAGGAACTGCTCCCCAAACACTGTGTCTGGTTTCAATAATTATTGGGGGGAGGGGAGGCTGGGGGACAATCCCAAACCTCCCGGTCCCCTCCTATGTCCAGAAACCTGCTCCAACTATGCCTGATGCCCCCCATTCCCGTCCTGTTTGATATCCCGGCACCCATGCAATGGCAGAGAAGCAAAACTGTGCCATCCCAAAACCATTTTCCCAGCCCAAGTTAGAGACAAGCTCACGTGGATAAAGGTAACACGTGAAGCAGACTCTAACGCGGGCTCCTGACATTTACATTCACATTTTAAATGAGACGTCTCTCAATAGTTGTATTTCGTCGGCTTGCATACACCTGCCGTGCATACTCTGATTGCTGGTGGAAAACGAGGGTGGCCAAACTTATGTTCGGTTCACACTGGTCAATGTCATCGGAAAACAGGCGGCCCCCAAGGCAGCCCTTCTTGACCAAAAGTAGTGGGGTCGAACTGAGGAGGGGACCACTGAGACACCACATAGCTGAGGAGGAAGAAAAATGGGAAGCTTCGTACGTTGCTAGGGGAGAAGTAAAACGGTGCAGCCACCGTGGGAAACAGTCGAGGGGCATGGTTTCTTAAAAAGCTAAACAGAATTACCACACGACCCAGTAATCTCGCTCGTATGTGTACGCCTCAAAGCATCGAGAACACACGTTTGAATACTCGCACCCCAATGTTCGTGGCAGCATCACTCATAAAATCCAAAATGTGGAAACAACCCGAATGCCCATCAACTCATGGATGAACGATCAAATGCGTGGTATACCCATAAAATGGAATATTATGTAGCCTAAAAACAGAGCGACACCCTGATTCATGCTACGACGAGGAAGAACCCCCGAAAACATGATGCTAAGTGAATGAAGTCAGACACGAAGGCCACACATCGCGTGAGCCCATCAACATGACGTATTCCAAGCAGGGAAGTCTGCAACGACAGAAAGCAGATCAGCACATGCCCAGGGCTGGGAGGACGAGGGTTCGAGGTGTGAGTGTCTAACAGGCCCTCAATTTCCCTTCGGGCCGGAGAAAATGTTTTGGAGCTAGGCAGAGGTGGAAGTCGCACGACATCACGAATGTACTAAATGCCACTGAATTGTTCGCTATAAGTGGTTCATTTTATGCTATATGAATTATACCTGAGTTTTTTTTTTTAAATGATCCCAGGCCGGGCGCGGTGGCTCACGCCTGTCATCCCAGCACTCTGGGAGGCGGAGGCAGGTGGATCGCTCAAGGTCAGGAGTTTGAGACCAGCCTGAGCAAGAGCGAGACCCTGTCTCTACTAAAAACAGAAAGAAATTAACTGGCCAGCTAAAAATATATAGAAAAAAATGAGCCGGGCGTGGTGGCGCATGCCTGTAGTCCCAGCTACTCGGGAGGCTGAGGCAGGAGGATGGCTGGAGCCCAGGAGTTTGAGGTTGCCACACCCATCTCCATTACACCTCCTGCCGAAGGGACTTACAAGGTCACTTTTCTCTGCACGTGACTTTGGCATAACCAAAATCCTGACTCTAGAACGGAATCCCTGCATGAAACGCGACTCTATCACACGCCTGATCAACACGCGCAATGCACGGCCACTCCCAAACTATTAACCTGTTCCCCTAACCCCCAGGAAAGGATTCGGGGAGCCCTGCAATGAAACTATCTGTGCAGTAAGACAGCAAAGAATCAAGATTTAAAGAAAGAGAAAGGGAACGCTACGTAGAAAAAAACGTGTACGGGGAACCGCATAAAAAGGGTTTTCACCCATCGAGCGGAGTCTCAGGTATTCACGCAGGCGCCGAGCTTGCCAGCTGCTAGCGCGGAAAGGGAAACCTACCCGTCGTAACTTTGTTCATGTGAAGGACTAGCCTCCTAGGGTCCTTCCACAAATAACAAAGCCATGAAAAACACTCAGGCGCCTTTTTAAAACAGCCTTTGCTTTTCCCGGAGATGATTTGTGGGTGTTGCTGGGGCGTGGTGCTGCTCTCCGAGGAGGCTCAGCCTTCTCACGCTCCCCTGCCAGCTCGAGGCTCTTCCCCCCGCGTTCCCGGCTCCGTGCGAGCAGCTGGGAACGGGGCTCTGCACACTGGCCCCGCCAGGCAGCCACAGGCTGAGAACGTGGACAAAGTTCGCAGCTGTCCGTTTGCCCGGCCCCTCGCTCAGGAAAACCAAGCTTCTCTCCCCAAGCACTGGTCACTCTGACTGACGACTGGCTGGATCTGCCTTATGCACAGGGTGACTCGGGGACCCCCAGGTGTTGGGGAATGTGTCCTTAGTTAGGCCCAAAGCTGCCTCCTGCTCAGCACGTGGTATGTCTGGGGCCATGGAGAGCCGATAAAATTCCTATCCGCCCGGATGCTTTCAGATATTTTTAGGTTAACTTTTAAAATCCAAGTACAACATACACACACAGGAACGCACGAGTCATAGCTGTACGGCTGCACTGATCTGTACAGAGTGCACACGCTCGCATACCCATGAGCCGGGTAGAAAAACAGAACGTAATGGTAGCCCCCAGACTTCTCTCTTCCCGGTCAAGATTCTCCCCAAAGGTTATCACCATTCTGATTAATGGCACCATAATCTTGCCTGTTTGTCAGCTCTGTATAAGAGAGATTTAAAAATGTCTTTTTAGGCCGGACGAGGTGGTTCACGCCTGTCATCCCAGCACTCTGGGAGGCCGAGGCAGGAGGATCGCTCGAGGTCAGGAGTTTGAGACCAGTCTGAGCAAGAGCAAGACCCTGTCTCTACTAAAATTAGAAAGAAATTAATTGGCCAACTAATATATATAGAAAAAATTAGCCGGGCATGGTGGCGCATGCCTGTAGTCCCAGCTACTCGGGAGGCTGAGGCAGGAGGATTGCTTGAGCCAGGGGTTTGAGGTTGCTGTGAGCTAGGCTGACGCCAGGCACTCACTCTAGCCTGGGCAACAGAGTGAGACTCTGTCTCAAAAAAAAAAAAAAAAAAGAATCTTTTTAATGTCTGGATATTTTTCTCAGCATTTCTCTAAGATTCTCCCACGTGTGTGAAATAGCAGCCTGTTCCACTTCATCATTGTGTGTCATTCTCTCATATGAACATTCCAAAACGGACCTATTTATGTTCAACTTTTACTGAACATCGGGATTGATTCCAGTTTGGGGCAACACACTGAGACAGCATCTCTCTAAAAATAAAAAGATTAGCCGGGCATGGTGGTGCACACGTGTAGTCCCAGCTACTCGGGAGGCTGAGGCAGGAGGATCGCTTGAGCCCAGGAGTTTGAGGTTGCTGTGAGCTAGGCTGACGCCACGGCACTCACTCTAGCCCAGACAGCAGAGCGAGACCTCATCTCAGAAAAATAAACGAATAAAAACAAATGTCGCAAACCACATTTCTGCACACGCCTCCTCGCACACGTGTGCTTGTCTCTGGTGGGTGCTTATCTAGAGGCGGAGCTGCCGGGTCACGTGGCGTGCGCGTGTCTAGCCTTTGCCAGACAGCTCTGAAAAGCGGCGGGCGTGCACATCCCCCTGCACCCCTACAGCCACTGACGGCGTGCAGGCGAAGTGCAGGCTGGGAAGCCTGTTTCTTACGTTTGCGCCCCGTCCATTACGCTCTCTGGAGGAAGATGCTTCTGTCTGTTCCCGTCGTACATTGCGACGCTCACAGCAGCCGGGGCTCTTTGTCATGAAGACAATAAAACAACATGCTTGGGCACGCACACATTCACATGTGAAGAATATTCCAAGCCTTGAGTTTGTTTAATGTTACGTACTGTAGCTGGTGATCTGGACATATGATAAAAAAAAAAAAAATCTCTTGGCCACAGTTGTGTGGGTTGTTTTTTTTTTTGAGACAGAGTCTCTGTTGCCTGGGCTAGGGTGCCGTGGCGTCAGCCTCACTCACAGCAACCTCAAACTCCTGGGCTCAAGCGATCCCCCTGCCTCAGCCTCCCGAGTAGCTGGGACTACAGGCATGCGCCACCATGCCCGGCTGATTTTTCCTATATCTATTAGTTGGCCAATTAATTTCTTTCTATTTATAGTAGAGACGGAGTCTCATTCTTGCTCAGGCTGGTTTTGAACTCCTGAGCTCGTGCGATCCTCCCGCCTCGGCCTCCCAGAGTCCCGGGATGACAGGCGTGAGCCACCGCGCCCGGCCTGCGTGGGCTGTTTAGAAACGCACATCCCCGACGTGTCTCTATAAACCTCAGTTGCGACACAGAGACCGGACGCAGCCTGCTTTCTCACCATCGTATTTTATAATCTGTTGGCAGATTTATTGTAACGTTGATCAAAGGTTTAAAATCCACGCTCCCTCTGGCTGCGGAAAGCGTTTCCTTTTCGATCGGTTTCCATTTTGCGACCTCGGGCAGGATAAGACCCAGAAGCAGCAGTCCTGGCCTGGCACCCACGAACAGGAGACAACACAGCTCCCAGCCGCACAGGGAAGGGAAACGCCTGGGTCCCCTGGAAGGTTTGGGGCGAGGCCGCGCCCTCAGCGGTCCCCAAGTGGCCCTCCAGTGACCCCAGCCCCACGCCGAGGGCACCCCGCAGAAAAGCAAGATCACAGAGAGCCGCCCGCGCTCGCTCCTGCTCTCCCACGTCCTTTTGTTTTCTTTCTTCTCAGCGAAGATGGATGAGGGAACCTTATTATAGTCGAGAAATACTCATCTGAGTCTCCAAGCAGGAGGTTTCTAACAAGAAAGACGTAATCCCTCTTTTTTATCTCCTTCTTCCTACTCAGTATTTCTATTTTTATTTTTTTTATTTATTTATTTTTTTTGAGACAGAGTCTCACTCTGTTGCCCGGGCTAGAGTGAGTGCCGTGGCGTCAGCCTCGCTCACAGCAACCTCCAACTCCTGGGCTCAAGTGATCCTCCTGCCTCAGCCTCCCGAGTAGCTGGGACTACAGGCATGCGCCACCATGCCCGGCTTATTTTTTCTATATATTTTTAGTTGGCCAATTAATTTCTTTCTATTTTTGGTAGAGATAGGGGTCTCGCTCTTGCTCAGGCCGGTTTCAAACTCCTGACCTTGAGCGATCCTCCCGCCTCGGCCTCCCAGAGTGCTGGGATTACAGGCGTGAGCCACGGCGCCCGGCCAGTATCTCTGATTAATGATTCTGCTGCGGAGGAGGCACAGACGCTCCTACAGGGGCTGAAGAGGATGACACCTGACACTGGAGCCACCTTGAGCAGAAGAACTTGCCCTGCCACCCTACAAACACCCCCACAGACCGACATCCACTCCCATTCACAGCATGAACCACTGTGACGGGAGACAAGAAACCCATGACTTGTTCCACTCGTGCAGTAAAATTGAGAGTTGGAACAAGAGTCATAGACGTGATCTGAAACAGGAAATGAACCCAAAGTAAACGGAGTCACAGAGTGTTCAGATACCTTCCTTGTCACTACAATTTCTCATCTTCTACTTTTGCCACCATTTCTGGAATGGTCTGGAAGCCCTGTGTCTGCAGGTCACACTCAGCGGCCGATTTAAGAGTTCTGTATCATACTTCAATGCCTTGCATTGCATTTCAACAGCTGAAGCTAAGATTCTTCTTTTTTTGTTTTGTTTTTTTCTGAGATGGGGTTTCGCTGGGGTGCAATGGCACAATCATAGCTCACTGTAGCCTCGGGGTCCTGGGCTTGAACAATCCTCCCGCCTCAGCCTCCCTAGTAGCTGGGTCTACAGCACATGCCACCATGCCCGGCTACTGAAGCTAAGACTTTGACTCTCCAGCTTATTAGACCACAAAGTGCTTTCAGGTGATCTTTCTGTCACTCCTGCACAACTTCCCTTAAGACTGCCTTTCCGATCTTTCTTGGGAGAGATGCCGCCCACACCCTGCTACCTCTTGAACTCTGTTTCAATTAGGCAGCACCCTCTCGAGACAACCGCTCTTGCTTGGCAGTCGTGCCTGAGATATTTTTCAGAGCACTTTTGCAAAATTGACTCGGGTCCAATTATTCTGCAAAAGTAGCTCTGAGAAAACTTCCGCATCAATGCCAATAATTTTACTTCCCCTCCTGATTAAATCACCCTGGGCAACTTGTAAAAAATAAAATAAAATACTGACATAGGGCGTTGTGTTCAACGTCATCTCCATTTGGGGAGGACAGGGTAATTCAAACGCGTAACCCTGGGCTGGTGGATAGTTCGTTCATTTTCTGCAAAGCTGGCCCAACCTCGAGCATCCCCAAATCCCAATAAAAGTGCCCTCAAAAATATGGACTAAGCTGGCTTCTGGTGACCATCCTGGTAGATACTGTGGCCATAGTTTCTAAATAAATGTGATAACTTCGACTTATTTATCTATGGCCACTATGAAGAGAGAAAACAGTACACAATGCTGACGTAACTCAGTGCTCTGGACTAAAGGAAGAGAAAGGGCACGTGTGTGAGAGTGTTTATCCTGGGCAGGGGAGATGTCTGCTGTCAACTGAGCTTTTATAATTTGCCACATGTGTCCCACTGCTCTCTCAGACTCCAGGGACTTCCAGCTCGCCCTCCCAAAAACATTTCAAAGACAGGCATAAAGGAAAAGAGATGTCGTTCAGAATGTTCTCTTCTACAAAGATAAAAACAGATCAGGAACATTTTTATTTGAATAATGGTAAAAAAAAAAAAAATGACCACACAGCATAGATGAAGGTAGGCTGTAATTTCTTAATTGTTTCTTAATTTCTTAATTGTTTTTTCTTGTCTTATTGCTTTGGTGAGGGCTGCTAGTCCAACGGCAAATTGCAGGGGTGATGGCATGCCCAGCGTCTCGTTGCCTATGTACAATTTACGTAAGTCTGCGTTCTTGGCACGATAAAATGCACAACTGGAGCGAGGGAAGGTAGGGACCCCAGGAAACTGAGCTGGGACTCAACGTGTCACTGTTTTCCTGGGTGCCACCAGTGCCGAAAACACCTAGAGAAAGCATCAAGTAAGATTTGCACATGAAGGTCATTCTTTCCCACGAAGGGACTTTCCAGTAAGTTAAGATCCCTTAATTCTGTAAGGGATCTTACAGAATTCGATTCCTATATTAAATCCCCAAAACACCAAAGTGGCCTGGTAGTTTCACTTAATGTTAGTGGAAAATTATGAATTGTGAGCTTGAGAGACGAGGTTTCAACGGATAAGCTGCATGCAGTAGTTTCAGACCCCACATAAACTGCACGAGTCATTAAACCAGTGTTAGTTTCCAAGGCATCGGGTTAGACTGCATGCCATGGGTTGCTCGTGTCTGCCATTGTTCCAACATCCATAAGACGCGCTCACCGCTAGGATGTTAAGGTATGGCGGTGACGTGAAATCAGTAACACAGCTTCTAATAAAGGAGAGAATATCAACTGCTTCGTGTGTCTCAGTGGAGAACTCATGAGGTTCGCATTCTCTGTAGTAATCTCAGTTGTCGGGCGTGGGGGACGAGGGGCAGTGTTGACAGGCTCAGTCAAAAGCAGCCAAATTTCTTTGATGTGATAACCACGTAAACTGGTTATGTGGTTATCTGACACAAACTGTCTCTTCTTTCCAAAAGTAACTTGGAAAGTAAATAAATTCATCAAAGAATACTAGCTCAGTCTATTTTCCAAGACGATTATACGACCGCAGCAGGTTAGGACAAGATCTGTCTAACGTAACAGGAAATAATGACGATAATAAAGATGACGGCTAAAGCAATAAGGAGAGTGCTCTTTTCCCAAACAGTGCTCTTCTAAAACATGACATCTTAAAAGCTGCTGATGAGCAGATCAGGAAATTTGCATCGTCTATCCTGACATGAGAAATTCACGTAGCAGGGAAGATGATGTTTCCATAGCAAATCCACTTGTTGGTTCCGCCAGTTTAACAGGAAAATTAGTAGACAAAGCAGTGATAAGAGAGGACCATGTTAGGTTTTTTGTCCAGTGATCACTGAACCCGGTTAGGAAGGGAGCTTGTGTGCACTGTCCGAGGTGCTGATTAAGAGAAGCCAGGGCTGTTCCATTCTGCAGCAATAGTTGTCTCAGAGTAAATGGTAGAGAGCCTTTTTTTGAGACAGAGTCTCACTTTGTTGCCCAGGCCAGAGTGAATACCGTGGGGTCAGCCTAGCTCACAGCAACCTCAAACTCCTGGGCTCAAGCGATCCTCCTGCCTCAGCCTCCTGAGTGAGTAACTGGGACTACAGGCATGTGCCACCATGCCCAGTTAATTTTTTCTATATATATTTTTAGTTGGCCAATTAATTTCTTTCTATTTGTAGTAGAGATGGGGTCTCGCTCTTTATCAGGCTGGTTTTGAACTCCTGACCTTGAGCAACCTGCCCGTCTCGGCCTCCCAGAGTGCTAGGATGACAGGCGTGAGCCACCGCGCCCGGCCTGAACACTTTATTTACCTACATTTTCTCTTTAACATTTATCATAATCCTAAAAGGCAGGCATTTTATAATTAAAATATATTTCAGTCTTAATATATAGAATTGGCATGTCAGAGATTAAATAACTTGACCAAGGCCATAGAGCCGTTGAGGGATAATTCTTCTAAGACTTGAACTAAAATCTCTCTGCCCCCAACTCTGCATAAGGGTGGGGAAGCCGTTACGAAACCACAGTTAAATTCACTCGGCCGGTGGTGGAATCTAAGAATACTGAGACAGGTTGAGAATTAAGGACTCCAGGTTTATGGGGTCATGGGAAAAATTCCAAGGATGAAAGAAATTAATATTCATCCATATGTCCAGTGAAGATTTATCAGGGCCAACTGTCTTCCAGGTTTGAGCTTTGACAGGTGACTGTCAACCCACTGATCTTGGGGAGCAGGGGATCGTCAGCAAATGCAGATTTAGAAAGAGAAAGCATCATGTTCCCCCGAAAATAAGGCAGGGTCTTATATTTATCTTTCCTGAAGACAACACCCTAGGGCTTATTTTCAGGGGACGTGTTATTTTCCCCTCAAAGCCTCAGCTCGCAGCACGCACAGGACGGCCGGGACCCGACAGGGGGAGCCGCCCTTGTTGGCGGGGCTGCCCACACCTTTCCGGTCACCTCTGGGATAGCGGCTGTCACGATGGGGCAGATGAGAAGGGCTGCTCGTCTTCTTTCCCGCTCCGTGACGACATGCCCGGGTTGTGCAGACACTGCATAGCCACGCCCAGCACTAGGGCTTATTTTCGGGGTGGGGCTTCTATGGCGCAAATGCTTAGAAATCCTGCTGGGGCTTATTTTATGGGTAGGGCTTATTTTCGGGGAAATACAGACTATGTGATGGCAATGGATGGGACTTGGGGAGCAGGCACAGGAACCCCGACTTCAACTCCTGCACCCCCACTGCTGACCGTGAGACCTTAGACCGGGCACAGCTGCTGGGAGCCTTAGTGTCCTCGACTCTAACGCACCTCACTGGGGTCTTCCCTGCCTAGACGACTTCATTCAGATTACATGCCCGCTGTTCACAAAATGCCTGGCACGTAATAAGTGCCCAGGAAAAAATGCTAGAAGTTACTAGCATTCCGTCCGTCATCCAAGTATCTCTCACGACTCTCCTGAGAGCCAACCAAAGCAGGTAAAGAATGGACACGAACCGGGTGTGAAATCTCACGTTTGTGGTCGTGAAAACGGACATGACACCCAGCCACCGTAGAGTGGCCGCAATAACATCACCACCGCGGTTTGATGACAGCTACTTAGGGTTAAGAACGCAGACTAAAAAACAAGAGAACGAGTCAGCAAAGGTGTCATTGAGCAGCATCCTTAAATATATTTTTTTCTATTTTTTTTTTGAGACAGAGTCTCACTCTGTTGCCCAGGCTAGCATGGCATGCCGTCAGCCTCGCTCACAGCAACCTCAGACTCCTGGGCTCAAGCGATCCTCCTGCCTCAGCCTCCAGAGTAGCTGGGACTACAGGCATGCGCCACCATGCCTGGCTGATTTTTCCTATATCTATTAGTTGGCCAATTAATTTCTTTCTGTTTATAGTAGAGACGGGGTCTCGTTCTTGCTCAGGCTGGTCTCAAACTCCTGACCTCGAGCAATCCGCCCACTTCGGCCTCCCAGAGTGCTAGGACTACGGGCGTGAGCTACCACGCCTGGCCCTTAAATATTTATTTTATCTATTTAACACTTATACGTGTTAAATAAATTCAGGTATGCGCTGTTCTGCACGCTTTATAGACGCTAATCTGTTCAGAGCTCACAATGACGCTATGGAGTTGGCGCCATCATTAGACAGACGAGGCAATCTAGAGAGAGGCGGCCCCATTTTACAGAGAGAGAAAACCGAGGCAAGGCAAGTGAAAAGACCTGCGGGGGCAGCACAGGCGCGCGAACGGCAAGGCCGGGTTTGGGACCCGTGGTCTGACTCCAGAGTCTGGGCACTTCGCTCCTGCCCTGTATCAGCCTCCCGCGGTGAATTTCTGCCTCTGCTGAGACAACCCGGCAAACAGCGTCTGCAGAACACGCAAATGCAACACAAAACCCGAGCAGGGAAAACGTAAACATTGTCCAAAAGCGCGTTTCGGCTCCCGGGCGTGGCAGCAGCTGGTCACCGCAAGGGAGCGTGGGTGTCACGTCACACGCCTGGACACAGGTGCCCTTTGGCTCTGGTGGGGGAGCTCTGAGGTTCACGGCGCTCAGCCAACTCCAGGGCTGCAGGTGCGGGGAGCACACGCCACACCTGTCCCTCCGAGGCAGAGAGAAGATCACACGGCGGAAACGTACACGCGCCGGCAACTAACAGACGCGCGGATGCATTTGTTTCCCAGAAAACCACTTAAATGTCTCACGATCCGATGAGAGACCCATGGCAGGAGGGAGGAGGGGAGAAAGCTGTGCAGCACCAGCCTCACCCTGATTTGTAGGTGGCATCGCCAGGATTTTTTTTTTTTTTTTTTTTTTTTTGGTTTTTTGGGGGACTTTGACCTTGGGAGGGTTTCTAGATGCAACAGACAACGTGTGCGGCTGCCCCGGCAACGCCGGCCTCGAGGAGCGGGGGAGGGAGGTCGCCGGAGACCTTGAAAAGAAGGCTCCGCGTCCGGAAAAACGCAGTTATCACCCGGTTCCATTCTGAGCAGCAGTCGTGACGGCGGCTGTGCGGGCCGGAAACAGCTCGGCGAGCAGGGCCCGCTGCCCGGGCAACCAGGAGGAGGAGGAGGAGGAGGAGGAGGCGGCGCCCGACAGGGATGGCAGTGGTTGTCATGGCAACCGCACGCAGGGCAGGTGAGTCTCTGCCCCTGGTGCTCGGGAAAGGATCGGGCAGCGGCTCAGGGTGAGGGCGTGACAGCAGGTCGAGGCCGCTGTGCGGTGGTCCCCAGCCTCGAGCAACTCTGTGTTTTAAACGTAGAGGATTTTATTTTGTTTGTTTGTTTGTTGTTTGAGACAGAGTCTCACTCTGTGGCCCGGGCTAGAGTGCCGTGGCGTCAGCCTCACTCACAGCAACCTCAAATTCCTGGGCTCAAGTGATCCTCCTGCCTCGGCCTCCTGAGTAGCTGGGACTACAGGCATGTACCGCCATACCCGGCTAATTTTTTCTATATATTTTTAGTTGTCCAGCTAATTTCTTTCTATTTTTAGTAGAGACGGGGTCTTGCTCTTGCTCAGGCTGGTCTGGAACTCCTGACTTCGAGCAATGAACCTCCTGCCTCGGCCTCCCAGAGTGCTGGGATCACAGGCGTGAGCCACCGTGCCCGGCCTTTCTTTCTTTTCAGTCACTCGGCAGCAGGACTGCCCTGCTGACGTGTGCCGTGCACGCTGCCTGCCCGATCGTCATCAACAGGCCGAGGGCTGAGAGGCCGTGTGTGGCCAAGACTCAGTCCCAGTCTGCTTGCAAAGGGTAAAGTCACGCCCAGGGGATGAGGTGGTCTCCGGGGAGCCCTGGAGGCCAGCAACCCGCCCTGACCGGGGCACCGTGCCCGCCTGGCTGTCAGTCCAGACGCCCGGCGGGGGCTCGGGAAGCAGGACCGGCCGGGCGCTGCTGTCTGGAAGCAGATGGCACCTCCCGCCGGGATTTTGGAAAGTGAGAGGAGGAACCATTTAGCAGCCTGCGGGTGGAGTCAGAGTCCAGCCAGGAACGCTCAGACGCCCGCAGGGACCTGGCACAGCCAGAGCCTCAAGGGACCGGGGGCAGCTGGTGCCACGGATGGATGTGGGGGGGAGGGAATGTGCCAGAAATGCTGAACCGGGAAGGACAGGAGCGGGGAGAGCCCCCTTCCCTCCTCCTGCCCTGCGATCGACCCTCACCCACCGGCCCCGCCCAGCTGCGCGGCAGAGGGTGGGAGCCTGGGTCCCCAGGTTCTGGCTGGAGAACCCCAGCCCGGTGCGTGAGCCCAGGCAGGAGGCCGCCCGAGGGAAGGCTCTCATCTCTCCGAGTCTAAACAAAAGCTCATACCCCGTCACAGGTCGATTGTGTCCTGCCCCCAAATTGCTACGTTGAAGTCCCAACCCCTCGGCTCCTCGGAACGTGACCCTGTCTGGACGCAGGGGCTGCGCAGACGTGATCGGGAAGACGAGGTCGTGCCGGAGGCCGGCGGGACCCGGCCCGACACGCCTTGCGTGGTGCTCGTAATGGAATGTGCACGGACACAGCCATGCACACGGCGAGCTGGGGAGGATGGGGGGGGGCGCGGGCAGAGACTGGGGAACGCTGCCACAGCCCCCGAGCGCCAGGGGTCGCCCGAGAACCACGGAGGCCAGAGGGAGGCCAGAGAGAGGCCAGAGAAAGGCCAGGATGGAGTCCCCCTCGCAGCTTGGGAAGGAACCGACCCCACGGACATGGGGAGCCTGGGCCTGCAGCCCCCAGACCCAAGAGCGGATAAATTGCTGCGGGAGCCCCCCGTCCCCAGTCTGCGGTACTGCGGCTGCCAGAGCAACACGCGCACAGCCCGTCAGCCTGCGTGTGAGGACTCAGCCGGCAGCCCCGCAGGCCACTTTGGGGCCAGCCCCGTGGGGGGGGGGGTCACCCAGAGTGAGCTCCCTTCGGACACCTGCAGCCCCAGGCGACACCTTGATGCAAACGTGCCACAGACCCTGAGCTCCCGATCCAGCCCCAGATGTCGTCCGAGCCACACCTCTGGGGTAATTTATTACGTAACAGTAAGTGACAGATGCAGCTACCTTGCATGATTTAAAAAATGCATTTTAAACCCCCTCCTCCCTGCGCTTATCCGTGGGCAATGCCGCCGCCCAGCCCACTGCCCCTCCTCGTCCAAAGAGAGCCGCCCGCCACTCTGAGCCACTGCCTCGGCAAGTCTGCTTAGTCTCTGCTCCCCCGACTCAGTTTCCCCGGCTGAGCAGTGAGGGTGATCGCGGCGTCTCTCTCATCACGAAGTAAGCGAGCAGGTGAGTGTGCACGTGTGCCTGAGATCACGTTCAGCAGAGCGTCTGGCACGGAATACCTGCTGAGCAAGCATTAGCTATTATTATTATTATGATGATGATTATTACTGTTGATGAGACAGTGACGGCTCGATTCTGTTCGCCCTGGAATGAAACCACAACCCAACGGCAGTGACGGCAGCCTGATTTTCCCCGGGGGGTGAGGGGCCACTCTCGAGTGTTTTCAGCGACCGTGTCCACCCGAGTCCTCCTCCCCTGGCTGTCTCTCAGAGAACAGCTCGCTAATGGCGCAGTGACAGTCAGCACCACGGACAGATCTGGAAATAAACACCCACGTTATGATCGGCGTGGACGTGTGGGATCACACCATTGTGAGATCCACAGCAGACACACCTCTGTCTGCACACACGCACAGCTGCCGGGCGGGCTGCTCGGCCAAAGGCCAGGTGGCGGCCTCTTTCAGAGACGCTGGTCTCGGCCGGGCATGGTGGCTCACGCCTGTCATCCCAGCACTCTGGGAGGCCGAGGTGGGAGGATCGCTTGAGGTCAGGAGTTCAAAACCAGCCTGAGCAAGAGCGAGACCCCGTCTCTACTATAAATAGAAAGAAATTAATTGGCCAACTAATATATATAGAAAAAATTAGCCGGGCATGGTGGCGCATGCCTGTAGTCCCAGCTACTCGGGAGGCTGAGGCAGGAGGATCGCTTGAGCCCAGGAGTTTGAGGTTGCTGTGAGCTAGGCTGACACCACGGCACTCACTCTAGCCTGGGCAACAAAGTGAGACCCTGTCTCAAAAAAAGAAAAAATGAAGCGCTGGTCTCAGCGGCGCTTCTAACAATCCAGACGGGCCTCTGAACCACCTGGTGAAAGGGAAGGTCCTTCCTGCTGGGTCCAGGGAGGAGCTTGAGACTCCGGGAGTCTGAGCAGCCTCCAGCGTTCAGGGAACGTTGGATGCTCGTCCTGCCGAAATGCTGCCACGTGACATTTCACCTGTGGACAACGTGCCTTTTCCAAATCCCTCACAGGCTTGGTCACGAAACTGCAATTGTCAAGTAGGTTAGAATCCACATTCTCTGTTTCTAGTAAAGGGTTGCTGGTCTCTACTGTCATCGTGGCAACGGTGCTGACTGCCTTGTCTTGTCTTGTGCCAACGCCGCGTTTTTTATGTTTTGTCATCGGCCAGTAGTCACTGATTGCACGCATGTGGGGGTGTAGTGCGATGCTATGACATATATATATATTATGGAATGATGAGATCGTGCTGATTAACGCACACCCATGACCTCACGCGCCGTTTCTATATGGTGGGAACATCTGAGATCAACTCCCCCGGCAATGGTTCAGACATACCAAACATCATTGCTGGCTATGGTCACAGCGCTGGACAGCAGATCTCCAGAGCGTACTCCACCTCTGTCACCAAAATGTGGTGTCCTCTGACCAAGGAACAATCCTCACCGCCGCCACCACCTCCTGCCGCAGGTAACACCGCCCTCCCCTCCCTCCCTGGCCAAACTGCTCCCGCCCACGCCCTGTCAATGAGCGACCAAAACAGCTCACCGACCGCAGTCGTCCAAACCTGCTTCCAAAAGCACGTCCAACTGCTATAGATCAACCTGCTAGACTCTGCCAAAAACCCCCCATCACGATTTCCCGCCCTGGGCTCCTGAGCACATATTTGAAATTTCCTTGTAACCAAGTGCTACTGGTTGACTTGCGCTCCCGGCCCCAAATTCCTGCGTCGAATTCCTAACCCTCCGCCCCCTCCCCCTGGGACCTCAGAATGTGACCCTCGGACATGGTCTCGTTGCGGTGTCATGAGTTACGGCTAGTTAGGGTTAACCACGCCCAGTTACGAGAGTCAGGAGGAGGCCACACTGCAGTGGGGTGGGCCCCTCGGAAAAAAACCCACCCTGCCTTGCTGGGCATCTACCCAAAAGATCCAATGACACTCTACAAAAAAGACACCTGCACTCGAATGTTTATAGCAGCACAATTCATAATTGCAAGGCTGTGGAAACAGCCCAAGTGCCCATCAATCCAAGAATGGATTAATAAAATGTGGTATATGTATACCATGGAGTACTATTCAGCTCTAAGAAACAACAGTGATATAGCACATCTTATATTTTCCTGGTTAGAGCTGGAACCCATACTACTAAGTGAAGTATCCCAAGAATGGAAAAACAAGCATCACATGTACTCACCAGCAAACTGGTATTAACTGAGCAGCACCTAAGTGGACACATAGGTACTACAGTAATAGGGTATTGGGCAGGGGGGAGGGGGGCGGGCATATACATACATAATGAGTGAGATGTGCACCATCTGGGGGATGGTCATGATGGAGACTCAGACTTGTGGGGGGAGGAGGGGAAATGGGCATTTATTGAAACCTTAAAATCTGTACCCCCATAATATGTCGAAATAAAAAATAAATAAATAAATAAATAACACCCACCCTGCCGACGCCTGGAGCCCAGCCCCCAACTGTGAAAGAATCCGACGTCCCTATTGTTCAAGTCACCCCGTTTTGGGTGCTTTGTCTCGGCCACCCTGGGAAACAGCTACACAGAGGCGCTTGTTTCCCTAGAGCCTGACATGCTTTAGGTGTTCTTTAATTTTTCTAACGTCTCCAAGCAGGGCTCAGCTGCACATGTTCAGGGAAGCTCAGGCCAGGCCAGGGGTTAGATGAGGAGCGTCCAACGGGCAGCTCTTTGGGAGGCTGCCAATAGGAAACAGGTAGCCACACCTGATTACCGATTTCTCCTTCGTGTCAGGGGGTTTTGAGCCTTTTCAGCCTCAGTTCAGAGAGTCTTGGGGCGGGTCCTTCCTGCGTAGTCGGTTGTGATTTTCTAGGCAATGACGTGCAAGGCACAGGTTGCTACAACTCCCAACCGACCAGTCAATACAGGTGGGGACTGGGCAGCTCTGAAATGCATCTCAAATCCCGTTTTTCAGCCAGGCGCGGTGGCTCACGCCTGTCATCCTAGCACTCTGGGAGGCCGAGGCGGGTGGACTGTTTAAGCTCAGGAGTTTGAGATCAGCCTGAGCAAGAATGAGACCCTGTCTCTACTAAGAAAAATAGAAAGAAATTAGCTGGACAACATATATATATATATGTATATATATATATAAAATAGGCCGGGCATATGCTTGTAATCCCAGCTACTCGGGAGGCTGAGGCAGGAGGATCGCTTGAGCCCAGGAGTTTGAGGTTGCTGTGAGCTGGGCTGACGCCACGGCACTCTAGCCCAGGCAACAGAGTGAGACTCTGTCTCTAAAAACAAAAAAAAATCCCATTTTTCAGTTAAAGGATGAACATTCCCCAAATATAATAAAAAGAAGATTCAGGAAGCATGAGCAGCAATACTGGTAAGGCTTTGATCCTATTTTAGTTTTATGCCTAAAACTTATCCATATAACCCCTTGCTCTATACATCTGTTAAACTGACTTTTAAATTGTATCTTTCATTCTCTAGGATTTGGGAAGAGCCTTAAATTTATCTGGATTTATCTTTTATTAATAATTTATTCTGATAGCTATAGTAATACATGTTCACTGTAGAAAAATGTTTAAATATAGAAAAGTGCAAAAAAAAAGGAAAACTATCAAACTCTGCAAAAGCGGCGATGATCTATGAAATAAAGCATACAATCAGACATGCGGGTGGAGGGTATATATCATCGGTGGCAAACATCACTAAATTTTAAAATATCTGAGTCTTTTTAGTCTATTCTTTTTCTAATACTCCACAAATGAAACATCTGTGTCTAACCTAAAATTAGATTTTATCAAATTACTTCAAGGCCACCCTCCGAGAAACTTAGAACACTTTATCCACAAGGAACAATAATTCTACAAAATCCTTGACAGAGTGAGGTGCTCGTCTGCAAGAAACAGAAAACCAATTTAAATCAGCTCAACTGAAAAAGAAAGCTATGAGTTTACCTAACTGGAGGTCCCAAGGGGTGCAGGTTTCAGGAATGGCTTGATCCAGGGACTCCACCCTGCGAGCACCTGGCCTCTATCCTCTGTCATGTATCAAATTCATCCTGGGGCAGGAATCCTGTGGGGTCAGCAGGGCCAGTCCTCTTTGCAAGGAAAGTGGGGTGAGGAGCACTTCCGAAGCTCACGCAGAAGAAAGAAAAGGCCTTCTCTAGAACCTCCTAGAAGTCTCCCCTCCTCGCTCCTGGCTGGAGTTGGATCACCCGCCCTGTCCAGGACGAACCCCTAGGAAGGGCTGAGGTTCTCTCTAAGGAGCTCAGCCCTGGCTGCAGGGGCAGGGCCCTGAGAAAAGGGGTGGATAACCTAGAAGAAAATTGGGGTTCTGTCTGGCAGGAATAAGCAGAACAATGGATGTCAGCAGGCACCCAAGTGTCTTCTCGATTCTGTGGGGGTTGTGTGATCTGACAGCTGGTCAGAATTCCACTGGGCACTTTCAGGAGCGAAGGAAATTTGAAAGGCAGAGGAAAATCACCGAGCGGGGAGGGACTCGCTGCGCATCTAATAAAATCTAAACAGAAATCTCTGACAGCGTGGCTTGCTGTGGCGGACGGCTGGCTGTAGACAGGTTTTGACGGTACTGATCTAATCTTTTCTTCCGACTGAGGACTAAACGGGAGGCTGGAAGCCTACTCACGCCGCACAAAACGTATCTGCCCCAATACCATTAACCCAGAGCTGGGTTTTAAATCTGGGAGGGCTTTTCAAAAACCATTTAAAATCCTTAAGTGCAAGTGACACGACGGGACCCGCCTTGTCAGTTCCGTATTTCCAGCACCCTTCAAACCAGTCTACGTTTTTCTTCCACCAACAAACGAACTGCCAGACACACGAAACACAGTCTCCCGCCCTGCCGGGTCCTTTCCTCGACAGGACAGGCGTCCGGTGGCGTCTCCAGCCCCAAGCCCGGTCACGAACCCAGACTCGAAAACGCTAAATTGGTCCAAACACGGGACGGGAGAGAGGATCAAACTGGCGAGCCTGGGTGGCAGTGAGCTTGGATTCCCCTTTGAAAAGTTAACAGGAAAAGGTTTTGGGGTTCTCCTCCAATTATTGACGAAGTCGTTCAAAGGACCACACAAACCACACAGGGAACGAAACAGGGACATGGCAACTCGTCATGGAGACTGGGCGCTTTCGTCTCTAATGCTGACATCCTCCGAAAGGGTAAACAAGTCTGCCCTACTGCAGCCGGGGCTTTATGTAAGTGCAATCATTTTTTTTTCAACGATGCGTTAAAATCTTTAAAGCCGGGCCGGGTCACCTGTTTAAAAGCCAACAGTTAAGTCCCCCCATGGGCAGGGGACCAGTTGCTGGGGCACAGGTGAGCCTCTGCCTCTCTCAGGTGTTGTCGTAGTAACCTTCCCCCCCCCCCAAACCAGCAACCTTGTGAACTGTAAGTCGGGTTGCGTGTTTCTTCCCCTTAAAACCCTGCAATGGTTTTCCGTTTCAATTATATATCATACAACAGCCACAGTCCTTGCCGGGCCTGCCAGGCTCTCCATAATCCGACCCCTCGACCCCATGTGCTGCCCCGTCCCCCCTCGCTGACCCCACCTCAGCTGACACTCGCCAGGCAGCCCCTGCCAGGGCCTTTGCACCTCTCTGCCTCACCTCCCGGATGTCTGCTGGGCAAACTCCCTCCCTCGCCCTTCGAGGCTCTGCTCCTGTTTCGTCTCCTCACTGAGGCCACCCTGATCGGCCCCTTAAAACTTTCCAAACCGCCCCCCACCCCCGCGCCACCCTTCCTCACTTCATAGCCCCCGTCTCCCGAACACTACGGTCTCCCCGAAGCATTTCCCGGTTAACTGCGCCACGTCTTTTACTTTTTCTAAAAAGCATTTTTTAAATGCAAGCGAGATCCACATCACATGAAAACTGAACCGTTTTGGAGTGAGCCCCTCGCTGGCCACAGCAATACCGCTGCGGCCGGCCAGCAAGCCACGGAAAGGAGTTCCCCATCCTCGGCCGGCAGGGAAACACGAAGAAAGTGCAGCACCTATGCAAGAAGGGGAAGAAGGGAGCCCTGCTGCTTGCGACGCCGAGAGTGGCCCAGAGCACGCTACGCTGGGTGCAATGACGCAGTCACAGCAGGACAAACTCCGTGATGATTCCTCTCAGCTCACACCTAAGCAGTCACAACTACCGTGTGCTTACCCGAAAATAAGACGGGGTCTTCTATTTATTTTTCCTCAAGAAGACACCCCAGGGCTTATTTTCAGGGGACGTGTTATTTTCCCCTCAAAGCCTCAGCTTGCAGCAGGCACAGGACGGCCGGGACCCGACAGGGGGAGCCGCCCTTGTTGGTGGGGCTGCCCGCACCTTTCCGGTCACCTCTGGGACGGTAGCTGTCACAACGGGGCAGATGAGAAGGGCTGCTCGCCTTCTTTCCCGCTCCGCGACGACATGCATGGGTTGTGCAGACGCGCTGCACAGCCACGCCGTCACTGGGGCTGATTTTCGGGGTGGGGCTTCTATGGCGCACATGCTTAGACATCCTGCTGGGGCTTATTCTATGGGTAGGGCTTATTTTCGGGGAAACATGGTATCTGCATGGACAACAGCGTGGTGGGTAGTGGGGCGTGGGGTGGGGCTGGGAGCTGCCATGCGAGGGTTTAGGGTTCTGTGTGAGTGAGGTCCAGAGAGCCACCGCGCAGCGCAGGGCGGGCCTGCACTTAGCAACAAGGCGCCGCGCACTGAGCACCGTGCTAGGAGGGCAGATCTCACGTCAAGGTTCCTGCCACACACACACACACACACACACACAGGGACACTAGGAACTTTCGGGAAGTGATGAGTGTGTTTGCTACCATGTTTCCCCCAAAATAAGCCCTACCCATAAAACAAGCCCTGGCAGGATTTCTAAGCATCTGTGCAATAGAAGCCCCACCCCGAAAATCAGCCCTAGTGACGGGCGTGGCTGCGCAGCGCGTCTGCACAACCCGTGCATGTCGTCACGGAGCGGGAAAGAAGACGAGCAGCCCTTCTCATCCACCCCGTGAGAGCTCTGTGGCTCCACAGGAGAGATTGGGGCCGATGGTTCTAAAGGAAACAGAGTCGCAAGAAATTCAGGATGGGATTCGGGGTTTGGAGAGTGAGGATGATGTTCCAGAAGAAGACGACTTCATTCTATTTGAATCAATGTAGATGGTTGTACCATGCTTAAAAAACATAACACATACCCTGAAAATATGCCCTAGAGTGTCTTCTGGAGAAAAATAAATATATGTCTTATATATTTATGTCTTATATTTATATATAATAAAAATATGTCTTATTTTCAGGGAGACACGGTACCTTGACCGTGGCGAGGGTGACTCGGGTGTATACATACGTCCAAACCCACCGAATGGCATGCCTGAGTCACGTACAGCTTTTCGTAAACCAATCACACCCGCCAACCTCGGCAGGAGAGGAAACACACATCAAAACCCACAGTGAAATATCTCTCGGCACCCTCTCTGAGGGCTGGGATTTTTCTTAAAAAACAATGGAAAAGCACAAGTGTTATCAAGGATGTGGAAAAACTGGAGCCCCGACCAGCGCCCGTGGGGACAGAAACGGGGTGGCCAGCCGCCCCGGACACAGAGTGCAGGATCGTAAACTCTGAGTCAGCACACGGCCGATAATTCCGCTCTGTTAGTTGTTTTATTTTTGGAGACAGAGTCTCTGTTGCCCAGGCTAGAGTGAGTGCCGTGGCGTCAGCCTAGCTCACAGCAACCTCCAACTCCTGGGCTCAAGCGATCCTCCTGCCTCAGCCTCCCGAGTAGCTGGGACTACAGGCATGCGCCACCATGCCCGGCTAATTTTATATATATATATATATATATATTTTTTTTTTTTTTTTTTTTTTTTTAGTTGCCCAGCCAATTTCTTTCTATTTTTGGTATAGACGGGGTCTCGCTCTTGCTCCTCCTGGTTTCGAGCTCCTGACCCTGAGCGATCCTCCTGCCTCAGCCTCCCAGAGTGCTGGGATGACAGGCGTGAGCCCCGGCGCCCGGCCCACAGGGAGCTTTTAAAATGTCCCAACTGTTGGGGTTTCACGCACTCACGCCACTATCCCCCGAGGCTTCAGAAGAAACCACCGGGCATGAAAGGCAGGAACGTTTTTCTGCAGACCCGAGGGTTGCAAACACGGGTCTGGGGCCCGGGCGTTGGTGCCATGAGAAGGCGGAGTCACCTGCCCCTCAACAGATGTGTTAGTGGGACAATAAAGGGTGCTGACGGTCATTAACAGTTTGTTGCTCCTCTCACAAATTTGAGCCTATAACCTCACTGTGGTACAGCCGCTGCTCGTTCGCTCCCTGCGGGGCTCTCCAGGGTGGGGGAACGATGTTGCCTCCCGGCTCAACCCCCCATCCTGACTCTGCCTATGGGGGTGATGGTGGCAGACAGGAACAGGGGAGGAAGGAACAGGGGAGGGAGCTGCTCCCCAAAGCCCAGCCCTGGCTGCCCCGGCCCTGGCGCCCGGTGGGAAACAGGCAGACGGCTCCCGGCCCGCAGCGTGGATTTCTCCTTGCGGTTCCTCCGTGCTCACCGCGTCAATGCCATCACCTCCGTTCCCTTGGAGATGGCGACCAGGGTCGGCGAGTGCCACCTCTGAGCCCTCACGACCCGCCTCCGTCCCCCTGGAGCTCCGGTCTTGGGGGCGGCAGCCACACAGAACGGCCCCTGTGCCCTTTTCTGCTCCCTGACGCCGACCGACAGTTTGCATGTGAAATGCTCCCTGGCGGCCTCCCTGCTGACCCCGGCCCGCTGGTACACGCGTGTCCGCCTGCTGGCATGGCCGCAGCCTGTCTTGCCCGCGCCCGGCACTGTGGCGCCAGCACCACCCACCGAGTGTCAAGAAAGGCCGAGCACGGCTGTCACAGGAGCGGCGACGTCGCCGTGGGCAACGGAAGGGGCCTTGGCTGTCGTGACCGGGAAGGCACATTCGTGAGGAGGGCGGTGACACTTCGTGTGACCTCCCAAGTTCAAGCAGCCGGACTCTCGGGAAGGGGAAAGCCGGCACATCTCGGGGGGCTCCGTGCCGGGGGGTGGGGGGTGTCCGAGATCTCTCTCTCTCTCTGTCTTTGGAGGACTGAAATAACTCACACGCTCAGCTTCCCCAAACGCCCCGGCCCTCTGCCTGCGCTTCCAAACACCACGTTCCTGGGAGCCTGGGTCCCTGCCCACGCCGGCACGCCCTGCAGGTGGGCCAGGCTCCGTGGCATCCACGCAGCCCTGGGCCCGGTGCCTGAGAGCTGGGAACCTTGGTGAGCACACACTCAGCCCTTCCGCCCCGTCTCTGACGCCGGGCCAGAGGCGACAGGCTCCCCCTCCTCTGGGAAGCGCAGAAGCTCCTCGGCCCCCAAGCCCTCTGGTTTCAGCCAGGGCACCTGCCAGGCTGGGAGGCCCTTTTGCCAGCTCGATCTGCGAGCTTCTTCCCGGCACTCGGGGAGTCAAACACTTTGCTTCGAAGCATCCGCTGCAGACGCCTCCGGTCCCCGAGCAGGGCGGCCCCGTTCCTCACACACGACTCCATGCACGGCGCTTTGCGAGCTCCGTCTTCCAGCCAGGTCCCAGTCGGTGGGAATGACCTGAGTGCACAGGGGCGTTTGCAGGGTATAAAAGTCACTTCTGGATGGCGGGGGCGTTACCCACCAATCGTCCTCCGCGTGTGGGGGAGGAGGAGGGGTGCCGTCGAAACGGCCCAATCCTAGTCTCTCCCTCTCTGCAGAACAGCGGCTCTCGGAGTCCCCGCCACGCAGAGCTACAGCAGGAATCAGCCCTTGGCACGCGCCTGCTTTTTTCTCCATTCCTTCATTCTACTCGGGATTTAATTTTTTAAACGCCCCAGATTTCACAGAGCGCGGCAGTAGGAGAAACTGGAGTTTCTTTTCATATAAACTTATTTGTTTGGATTTTTTTATATTTCAAATTATCGATGCGTTCAAAGAGTCATTTTGATCTCTATAATTTTTCATGGAGTGGTATTTTTTGAGACGTTTGCCCACAGGAAGACCTGGCTTACATTCGCATGTTTCGCAAATATGAACCGTCTCTCTTCTTCCTCCTTTGGTCTTTCTGTTAGAACAAACCACACAATCTCCGTGTTTCTTGTCGGGGTGGGGTGTGATTACATGGAGCCTTCCATGTAAACGTTGCTCTAAGTTAGTGGATAATAATCCACCCTGGAAGTCAGGGTGCCGTCTGTGCATTTACATTTTACTTGTCCTTTCGTGCTAATGAAAACAAGAAAAGATACTGGGAAAATAGACAAAAATGCCCCTTCCCCACCGCGGCGAAACTACGTGTTGAGTGCAGCTCGACATACGAGCTGCTACCGATGCCAACCGTGTCGAGTCACACGCGACTTCCGAGTGCAAAGGGTTAAATGAGGCGAGAACAGAGTTTTTAGCATGTAACACTGAAGACGGCACGGAAGGTCACCGCAGCTCACCCGAGTCAAGCCCGCCCGCCCGGCGCAGCGCTCACGCCGGCTTGCGGAGCCGAGCGCGGACCGGCCTCTCTGCGGAAGACGGCAGTTCTGCAGGGGAAGCGGGATTGCGCTTGTGGCCGTCACGCGTGTGCGGCGGGACAGTCCCTGTGTATTTTTACTCACTGTTCATGGCCGAGGGGACTTGTCAGCCAACCTGGGGCACAACAGAAGGGGGGGGACAGCCAGTCCCCAGGGGCCAGACGGTGCTTCGGGACGTCCTTCCCTCCCAGCGTGGACTGTCCACGCGGCTGCGGCCGGGAAGGGGCAGCTTCCTCCCTCCCGGCGCCCGGCGCCCCCGGACCAGCAGAGCGCGACCGACCAAGAAACCAGCCGGCAGGACCGCCGCCGTGCCTGTGTCCGGCAAAACGGTGTAAGTACGTGTTTATTCACAGTGCCATATTTACTGTACACTCCATGGATCGTATTTTATTATAAATATTTCATTGTACAAATAACAAATAGTTTGTACATTTGTGTATTAAGTATCAGGTGCAATCATATTTCTTATCTCTGAAAAAGACTCAGAGCACAGATGGAAAAGCAAAACTGATTGTTGGATTGGGGTAGGGTCAGGTGAATATTTTATTTAAAACTGTTCTTTAATGTGGGGATGATACTTTTAAAGATGGCTAAGTGTGTGTGCATGTGTGTGTAGGTGTGTGCATGTGTGTAGGGGTGTACGTGTGTGCATGTGTACATGTGTACAGGTGTGTGCAGTGTAGGTGTATACACATGTGTACATGTGTATAGGTGTGTGTGGTGTGTAGGTATGTACATGTGTGCATGTGTACATGTGTATAGGTGTGTGTGGTGTGTAGGTATGTACATGTGTGTGCATGTGTACATGTGTATAGGTGTGTGCGGTGTGTAGGTATATACATGTGTGTATGTGTACATGTGTATAGGTGTGTGCAATGTGTAGGCATGTATATGTGTGTAGATGTGTGCACTGTGTGTAGGTGTGTACATGTGTGCACATGTGTGTGCACTGTATAGGTGTGTGCGTGTGTGCACTGTGTGTGGGTGTATACATGTGTGCACGTGTGCAGGTGTCTGCACTGTGTAATTGTGCACATGTGTGTATGTGTATGCACTGTGTGGTGTGTACATGTGGGTGCATGTGTGTAGGTGTGTGCATTGTGTAGGTGTGGGCATGTGTGCACATGTGTGCACGCGTTGTGCGGGTGTGTGCACTTTGTAGGTGTGTGTGCATGTGTGTGTGTACAGGTATCCACATGTGTGCACATGTGTGCACATGCACTGTGGAGGTGTGCACATGCGTGTGCACTTACCGGAGGCCTAGGTGCACTGAGCAAACGGACTGTGTAGACGAGGGAGAGAGGCTCGCGATCTGGGTCTAGTTAGACATCAGTAGCGGGTCTGCAAAGGCTCCTTGGCGTCTGCAGAGGCGGCCCTAGGACAGGCAGGGGACACGTGCCGTCTTCCCGTGTCGGGGGCAGCCGAGGACGCGGGCGGGGCTGGCGGGGGAGGGTGCCGGCAGAGACACTGAAGCTGGGTGTGCGCAACGTGGCCAGGCAGCCGCGCTGCGAGGCGTGGGTGCTGCCCAGGGCTGTCTGCGGCGGCTCCAGCCCGGGCCCAGCTGCTCCTGCAGAAACCCCCTCCCCCGGAACGCCCCTCCCCCGCACGCTTGCCAGCCCCGCCCCCGTCTCTGCAGGCGTGCGCTGAACTCACAGGGAAGACAGAAGCTGCCAGCTCCGGAGGGGATGGAAATGGCCCTCGGAGCGCTAAGCGGCGTGTCTGTCTCCGTGGGCGGGTCTGCGTGGGGGATTATCGCCGTGCTACCTGGCACGCTGTAACCTTCCTCCCTGCAGAAGGATCCGTAGGCAACAGAACTCGCAAACAAGGAAAGCACCAAACGGAGAAAATAAAATCCATCAACCAGATTAAGATAAAACCCCATCATGAACACTGCATTGCTCCTTGCTGGAGATAAATAAATGCAACGTGCAGCATTTTGAAAAACAAGAGCAGGTGCCCTGTGGGGGGTTGGGAGTGACACTCGCACCTCCCCCACCCTCATCATGGAAGGGGACGCCCCGGGGTGAGCCGCCGCCTCCCCCAGACACGGACCAAGGAGGAAGGAGCCCCACGGCCCCACCACTCGGGAGAGTCCAATTCTCACCTCGTTCGGCTCCCAAAGAGACACGAGGATCCTGGGGCAAACCATTCCCTTGTAAAGAATGTCTGATACTGCAGCATTTTATTTTCTATGTAAATAAAAGTCTGTCGCACCCTGAACGGGCTCACACGCGTGACGTGGCCCGATTACAGGACAGGGGATGACACAAAACATAAAAGAACGACACAGACGCACATAAAGACTTTGCGTGACTCGAGTGACCAATGCACCGGTCACTTTATTTTTACACCACCCCCCAACCCAAGGTTAGTTCCTTGTACGTGAGCAACTGAGCACAGCAGCGATATCCGTCAATTCCAGACTCATTTTACAAGGGAACGATTTCCCACGGTCTCAGACCTTAAAACGGTTATTCAAGGCGCTAGCACCAGGCATAACTCAAAAACCAAGGCCGAGATAAGCAATATCGAACAATGCAGCCATTAAAAAAACTTTTCGTGCTCTCTCCCAGCCAGCGGCCGACCCCCACGGTTGTGTCTGTCTTAGGTTGTTCCCCCCGCAAAAAATCTTGACTACCAACCATCATATGGGGCCAGACCTTAAAATGTTTTCTTTTTTATCATTATGGCTTTTAGACTCCCACCACAGGGGACCTCCGTGTGGGGGCTGGGCAACATTTAATCACGTGCAGAAACTCAGGCCTCTTGTCATGTCCCGAGGCAGCAACCAAAAATGCCGGCCACCGCTGCATCACGCAACACACGCACATCACAGGCTACAGTAAATAATCAGCCCCCAACACACGCGTGCCTCTCGGAGCCCAGACCGGGGGTCCCTGAGCCTGGGCCCGGGGGCGGCTTTGCCTTTCTGCTCTGAGGTTTCCCGAGCTGCCTCATCTACGCCGTGGGGACCCAGATGTGGAGAGTGACGGAAGGAACCCACGGAGGCCTGGGCCTGTCCCGCCAGGGCGGGAGCTGCCCCACCTGCAGCCTGGGGCTCCCACGCCGGCCACTCGATGCCACCTCCCGGCGCCCAGGCTCCTTGGGCACGCGGCTGTCACCGTGCTGCCCGCTGGCCTGGCTTCCTCCCCTCCCAGGACAGACGACTGAACCTCCTGGACCCCTTCTCGGGGTGGCGGGGAGGGGGCCTGCCCAGCTCCGACCTGTGGGTTGAGAGCAGCACACCTGAGTCTCGGTGACCTGCCCAGGCCCTCTCGAGGGACACCCCGGGCAGGGCCAGTAACGCTGAGGACGGCGGTGCCAGACCAGCGGGTCCCCGAGGAGTGACGGCGAGCAGCTCCTGACATCCCAGACAGACGAGCCGCTGGAGCAGGAAACGAGCTTCTGAGGCTGGGGCCGCGCGTTGCCCCAGCACGACCCAAACTCCCCAGACGGGCACAGGGACAGATTTCCTTCCCGCCACCTTTTTTTTTTTTTTGAGACAGAGTCTCACTCTGTTGCCCAAGCTAGAGTGCCGTGTTGTCAGCCTCGCTCACAGCAACCTCAAACTCCTGGGCTCGAGCAATCCTCCTGCCTCAGCCTCTCAACCAGCTGGGACTACAGGCATGCGCCACCATGCCCGGCTAATTTTTTCTATGTATATTAGTCGGCCAATTAATTTCTTTCTATTTTTAGTAGAGACGGGGTCTCGCTCTTGCTCAGGCTGGTCTCGAACTCCTGACCTCGAGGGATCCGCCCCCCCTTGGCCTCCCAGAGTGCTGGGATGACAGGCGTGAGCCACCGTGCCCGGCCTTCTGCGACCTTTCTAAGCAATACCCTGTGCGAGTTGATCCAAGGACAGCCGAGTCCCCATCCGTGAACGTGCGATTTGCTTCCTCTTTCTTCGCTGTAACAAGCAATGCTACGGGGCATGTATTCATCTCTGATGATGATGCAACAGTCCTTCGACGCCAGCACTCCCTGGAGCCGTTCTAGGTGCCAGGGGGTCCAGCGTGCAGAAGACACGCACAGCCCGTTCTACTTTGGTGCAGAGAGACAGGCAACCAGTTGATGCGATATGCTAGACAGTGATAATTGCAATAAAAAACTAAAATCATGGCCGGGCGCGGTGGCTCACGCCTGTCATCCTAGCACTCTGGGAGGCCAAGGCAAGAGGATCACTCCAGGATCAGGAGTTCGAGACCAGCCTGAGCAAAAGCAAGACCCTGTCCCTACTAAAAATAGAAAGAAATTAGCTGAACAATTAAAAACATATAGAAAAAATTAGCCGGGCATGGTGGCACATGCCTGTAGTCCCAGCTACTCGGGAGGCTGAGGCAGGAGGATCGCTTGAGCCCAGGAGTCTGAGGTTGCTGTGAGCGAGGCTGACACCACAGCACTCACTCCAGCCTGGGCAACAAACAACAAAGTTGTTCTACCGAGAGCTGGAATCTACGAGCCGGTGCTCACAGCCACCAGGGCAAGCAACCTCTCACGGCAAACCACACCCAAAACTTTCTCAGCGTCCTTCCCAAAAATGTCATCCTTGAACAAATGTTTCCAGTTGCCTTGAATCACTGGCAGCTACAGCTGCTTTCGCAGCGGCGAGGATATTGGCACCAGGATAGACAAACAGTTCGCTGCGAGAGAACAGAGAGCCCAGAAATAGACCCGTGAATGCACTAACAACCATCTTTTAACAAAGGTACAAAGAGGATCCAATGGAAAAAGAACTGTCTTTTCAAACATAGTGATGGAAAAATTGCGTACCCATATGCAATAAATAAACCTCGTTCATGCTTCACATCACATGCAAAAATTAACTCAAAGTAGATCATAAACGTGTGACTTTGGGTTAACCAAAAATGTTTTAGATCTGCCACAAGTACCGTCCGTCAGAACAAATTGGCAAGTTGATAGACCGTCGTGCAAAGCATGAGCTTTCCCCACTAAGAGAATGACAACAGGAGCCACAGATTGGGAGAAGGTATTTGCAAATAGCATATCCGGCAAAAGAGTGTACATAGACTGTGCAAATTAGTGTCAATATTCTATAAAAAGAAAATCGGCTATCCAATAAGAAAATGGGCAAAAGATTTGAAAAACACTTCAGCAAGGAAAATACACAGATAGCGGATAAACGCATGGAAAGATGGGCAACCCCACTCCTCACTGGGGAAGAGCAAATGGAAACGAAAACGCAACACCTCCACAGCTTACCCCGCGCAAACTGGCCAGCAAGATGAGCGTGGGCACACAAGTGCCAGCGCGGACGTACGTCGGACTGGGACCCGCACACGCTGCTAACGGGAATACAAAGTGGCCCGGCCACTTGGGAGAATGGTTTGGCGATTACCCAGGATAGACAGTATTTGTGTATACTGATGGTTGGAGAGTTTCTTACAATGTTAAACCCGTAACTGCCTATAATCCAGCCATTCTGCCAGTAGGTTTTTCACCTAGGAGAAAGTGAATATCCAAGCAAAGTCTTGGACGTGAGTGTTTGCAGGGGCTTCTTCCCAAGTGAAGAAACTTGCGAGAGTCGAACGTGTTCTCTCCCTTGAGGTAGGGGTGGTTTCCTGGGCACAGACAGACGTCAGCACCCCTCACGCTGCATGCTTCAAATGCACGTAGTGTATACCTTAACAATCATTTTAAAACACAGAAGTAGTGGATCTGAGGAAAGGAATTTAAACGTGTTCTTGGTCGGGCGCGGTGGCTCCCGCCTGTCATCCTAGCACTCTGGGAGGCCGAGGCGGGCGGATCGCTCAAGGTCAGTTCGAAACCAGCCTGACCAAGAGCAAGACCTCGTCTCTACTATAAAAATAGAAAGAAATTAATTGGCCAACTAAAAATATATAGAAAAAATTAGCCGGGCATGGTGGCGTATGTCTGTAGTCCCAGCTACTCAGGAGGCTGAGGCAGGAGGATTGCTTGAGCCCAGGAGTCTGAGGTTGCTGTGAGCTAGGCTGACGCCACGGCACTCACTCTAGCCTAGGCACAAAGCAAGACACTGTCTCAAAAAAAATAAAATAAAATAAAATAAACATGTTCTTGAAATTATAAATTAAACAGAGCTGGGTTTTAAAAGCCTGAGACATTCACAGCCACCAACTCTTTCACACGGCCGTTCATCTGGACACTCGTTTAACAGGGTTAGGGGGTGTAGGGGGGCTCCTCCAGGACTCCACCAAACTTGTGCACGGCAACTTCTTCTGCTTCAAATGCAGGGACGGCAGCTTCTTCCTGCGGTTGCCAGACCCTGGAGGCATCGCTGTTTCCCACGGTTTCTCTCAGCCCCGCCCACGGCTGTACAGACCACCCCTTGCAGCCCCCTGGCCCCCCAGCTGAGCTGAGAGCACCTTCCTGGCTCCCTGCCGGGGTGCGGACTGAGACATCCTCCTCGAGACTGTCCTCGCCCACAATGGCCGGCCGGCCGGCACGCCATCCAGGGTGAGCGAGCACGCCAGGCGTAGGGGCTGGGTCAGCAGCCCCTCTGCTGTCAGGGCGAATTCTCCGGGTGATTTAATCAACCAAAGACCACCAATACCCACCAGGGTCCCAGCTCAGACGCGGCCCGTCCAGACGACCGGAACTCCCCAGGAGCAAACCGACACCCCACGGGCTGCTCTCCCGCCCCCGGGGGTGGGGGTGGGGGGCGGCAGAGGGAGAAAACAACAAACGGGCGAATGTGATTATCTCTCTCACTCCTGGCCGGACCGGCAGCCTCTGGGCTGCGGCACATCCATCACACCGAAGAGCCAGCTACGTCCACGGATTAAAAATTAATTTACTGCCCGGGCTGGCTCCCAGCTCGATGCCTTAATTGAGTTTGTTACCACAGCGGCTCTGGGCTCCGAGGCACAGCTCAGCCCCGTCCGGAGACCTCGGCGTGTGTGTGTGCGGGGGGGGGGGGGGGGGGGGGGGGGGGGGGGGGGGGGGTTGATGAGCTCGGTGGTGCGATTACCTTGCAGCACACGCGGAATGCTCATCTCCAAAGTCACCCCGAATTCATCCCGGGTTCTTGGCGCACACGTAACTAGAAACGGTTGTCGATCTACTTCTTCAAAGACCCGCTCAACAGCCTAGAGTCTCCAAGGAGAGAGAGAGGGCTTGATCCTATTGCCGAGAAAGACACTCTTTGCAGAAGCAGATTAATTAGCGTTAAAGATTTAATCGAGCAGCTACTGTATGCTTGTTGTGCAAGAGTGCGGCATCCTCCCTATAGAAGCTGACGGCGAGCCCTGAACTAAGTGGGATGTCAAAGAGACGGCTCCCAGCTATGCCCCTGGGTCCCTTGGCCAAGAAAGGTCTCCAGAGATTTTCGTACTTTCTTTCTTTAAAAAATATTTCCACAGTGCTAACTGTGCCAGGCACCTCGCAAATAGCAACCCTATAGTCATCAGAGAAATCCTGATGGTCACAGATGAGGACCTGGTGGCTCCCACACACGTCTCTCGAGACAACCTGGCACCCCTTAATCATCTCAGCCCCTGAGCTTGCAAAGGCACCTTTGGGGCAGGGCACGGGGGCTCACGCCTGTCATCCTAGCACTCTGGGAGGCCGAGGTGGGAGGATCACTCGAGGTCAGGAGTTCGAAACCAGCCTGAGCAAGAGTGAGACCCCGTCTCTACTATAAATAGAAAGAAATTAATTGGCCAACTAAAAATATATAGAAAAAATCAGCCGGGCATGGTGGCGCATGCCTGTAGTCCCAGCTACTGGGGAGGCTGAGGCAGGAGGATCGCTTGAGCCCGGGAGTTTGAGGTTGCTGTGAGCTAGGCTGATGCCACGGCACTCACTCTAGCCCAGGTGACAGAGTGAGACTCTGTCTCAAAAAAACAACAAAAAAGGCACATTCGGCACCATGGGTCAGTGCCCCACCTCCCCTCTGGAGTTGGGGGCCGTGTCCTCAAATGCCTCCCTCCCACTATGAGGACGTGCCTTGCGTTGCCAGGACTGACCCGGATGTGTGCACGTGTCCCCAAATGAGGTCACCCTCGTCCTTGCAGGGTGTCTGGGGCTCCTCCCGGTGGGGGTGTGTCCCGTTCTCGTGCGACGTTGGCAGGGCTGGCAGGGACTTGCTCTGTCGCCCTGCCCTGGGCAGCGGGCAAATCCTCTGAGCGTTGCCGTGAGCGTGAGCGAGTACCCGCCGTAGGAGAACGGAACAAACAGATGTGGGTGGCCATGGGAGAGAACTGTTAATAGTAAACACAGGATTCGGTGACATCCCATTACGATCAATAACGGCGAGGACTAGAGTCGGTTCTCAGTGAGATTTGGAGTTCTTCTGGCACACATGGAGAAGTGTTATTTTGGCTGCTCAGAAATCGGAATGACGACAGCGATATGTTTTAACCTGTGAGCATTTTAGAATTTGCCCAAGTGATTTATCCGTGGAGGTTTCCCCCCTACGAGGGAGAAGGAGGTCTTTCTCATTTACACAGACGGTGTGTTCGGCTGAGGCGTTATTCGGCGAAGCAGTGCAATTTCCTCTTGCTTATCTTGTAATATCGAGACCAAAATCGACGCTCTGTTTCGTACGCGGAATATCTCACGCTAATCTCGCTAACGAAAAAACAGGCGAAAGACAGATGCGAATAACTAACACAAGAGGACGTGTTCGGCGTCGCTGGCAAATCGAGGATGTGCGGATGTAAACGCATTCCCTTCCGACGTGCACGAATGTACACGCTCACTCTCGAGTGCGGACACGGCGGGGAAACTCGCCCCTCGCACAGGGCTGGCCGGGACACGCACGCGTCAGCTGGGCAGGAACTGGATCCGGAAGCTTCCGGGCCAGAGGGGAGCGGGCGCCGCGGCCCGCCCGCGTCAGCAGCTCACGCCCGCGTGCCCGGGAGGCGGCGTGAGCGCGTCCGCCGCGGAGAAGCGGGGAAAACCCACAGAGAAACGGACAAGAAACGTCGCCATGCAGACACACCTCAGAAACATAAACGCGGACTGAGGACAGAAAGACACGGAATCGTGCGCTCAGTGTGTCGTGGCTATCGAAAAAATCCACGCAAAAAAAAAAACACCGGGCGTTTTCTGAGGAGACGGACAGGCGGGCCCTACGGGGCGTTTCCGCCAACGGTGGACCGCGTGCGTGCACGGGGGCGCCCGGTGAGACTGCACTGGAGCCGGAGCCTCCTGTCGCCCGGTGACGTCGCGGCCACCGTAACGCTGCAGCACGAGGGGTCCTTGACGTGTCCGCGGGGAGACGGGCGCGAGCAGACTACCCCGCCGCTAGTCCCACAGAAAGCCCAGCGCGTGCCGCCACACACAGGGCATGACACTTGATAGCACACGGCTGTGTCGCAGGTCTGCGCACCTGCCGTGCTCTCTTTAGCATTGTTTTAGAGTGTGCTCCTCCTACTTGTCAAAAATAAACTTAACTGTGACACAGCCTGGGGCGGCTTCTAGAGGAGGGATTCCGGAAGGCAGCCTGGTTCTCATAAGCAGATGACAGCTCCATGCCCGCCACTGCCCCGAAGACCTTCCGGTGGGACCAGACGTGGGGCCGGAGGACAGTGACATTGAAGGTCCCGACCTGTGTAGCCTCATGTGTGTGTGTGTCTGGGTCTTAGTTTTTCACAAAAATTTTTAGAAGGAAAAAAATAAGTAGAAGCCGGGCACGGTGGCTCGCATCTGTCATCCTAGGACTCTGGGAGGCCGAGGCAGGAGGATCGCTCAAGGTCAGGAGTTCGAAACCAGCCTGAGCAAGAGCGAGACCCCGTCTCTACTAAAAATGGAAACAAATAAATTGGCCAACTAAACATATATAGAAAAAATGAGCCGGGCATGGTGGCGCATGCCTGTAGTCTCAGCTACTCGGGAGGCTGAGGCAGGAGGATCGCTTGAGCCCAGGAGTTGGAGGTTGCTGTGAGCGAGGCTGACGCCACGGCACTCACTCCAGCCTGGGCAACAGACAACAAAGTGAGACTCTGTCTCAAAAGAAAGAGAAAAAGAAAGAAAAGACACACAGCACCCTAATAATACAGTGCATGCTTCAGGGCAGCGGGGTGGGTGCGCGGGTAGACTCTGTAAACTAAAGAAGAATTCAGCTTCGTTTGTCACGCCTGACTCGTTTTCAAAGGGAAGTATACGCAAACGATCTGGTCTCTTCAATAAATCGGCGACACGAGGGAATGGTGTTTGCAAGTATTAAAAGAGACGTCAAAGATTAACAAATCTGAGCGGATCCTGGTCCAAGAAAAACAGCAACGTGTGAAAAGAGAAAAACCCCAGGGACAACTGAGAGATTTTGAACAGGGGCTGAAGGCCGGATGGCATCGGGGAGCTACGGCTAATTGCTAGGCACGGCAGCGGGGCCGCAGTTACGGGGGAGACGGCCTCACTGGTAAGCGACGAATAACGAAGCACTTAGCGGTGAAGTGGCACAACATCTGTACCTTTGAAATAGCGACGGCTCAGCAGCAAAATAGATGATGACAGCTAGACAGGCAGGCGGCGAACATGACAGCATTCTGCAGTGATGGGGTCTAAGTGGCGCGAGCGTGAGGTTCCGCTACGACTGCTTCAGCGGCTCGGTGTGTCTGAAATCCCTCACCAGGAGAAAAGTCGGCGTGTAACTTCGGAAAGAACAGACAGCAACAATCGCTGGAGGCACAGATGGTAGAATTGTTGGCCCTGAGATTGGATGTGACGGGAAGTGCCTAAGGGTGGTATTTTCTGCTCTGCACTTTTCTTGTTTTAAAATTTATATATATACACACACACACACACACACACACATATTCTCCCCAATTAGAAACAACAGTGAGACCGGTGCATTCCTGGCATGACCTCCATCTCTCTGTCATCCGCCGCTGACGGCCAGGACGGGCCAGTAAACAGGGAGCCCTGAGTTTTCTAAGACGCAGCCGCCCGGCGCACGGGCAGGAATTCCCGTTCGAAACCAGCCTGAGCAACAGCGAGACCCCGTCTCTACTAAAAATAGAAAGAAATTGATTGGCCAACTAAAATATATATACAAAAAATTAGCCGGAGAAAGCGGGACTTCAGGTGGCGTGACACCACCGGGGGGTGGGGGGGCAGGAGCTGAGTAAGCACGTTCCAGAAAGGATTCCACCACCATCTCCTGGGGCTGTGCCTTTTTAGCAAAACTCCTGGCGGCTTCCATCCAAACCTCGCCTGGAAGTCTGCACGTCACGAACCGTAAACTTGCAGAGCAAGCTGTCGATTAGGAACTTGAGATATTCTAGAACTTTTTCTCCTCGTTTTCTAAGTATGACTTGTGCCAAGACCTTTGCCCTGGTGCTAGAGCCTGGCTTTTTTGCTTAAACAAAGTCGAAAACAAACCAAGTGGCCGGGCGAGGTGACTCACGCCTGTCATCCCAGCACTCTGGGAGGCCGAGGCAGGAGGATCGCTCGAGGTCAGGAGTTCAAAACCAGCCTGAGCAAGAGCGAGACCCCGTCTCTACTATAAACAGAAAGAGCCGGGCGAGGTGACTCACGCCTGTCATCCCAGCACTCTGGGAGGCCGAGGCGGGAGGATCACTCGAGGTCAGGAGTTCAAGATGAGACTGAGCAAGAGTGAAATCCGGTCTCTACTAAAAACAGAAAGAAATTAGCTGGACAACTACACTATATATAGAGAAAAAAAACTAGCCGGGCATGGTGGCACACGCCTGTGGTCCCAGCTACTCGGGAGGCTGAGGCAGGAGGATCGCTTGAGCCCAAGAGTTGGAGGCTGCTGTGAGCTAGGCTGACGCCACGGCACTCACTCTAGATGCCGGCTCCTGGGTGTTTCGAGGGATCCCGAGCTCAGCGCCTGCCCAGGGGAGGCCGTGGGACCTGCCGCAACCGGGACGGCACCGAGTGACCCAGAGAGCGTGGCCGGGGCAGGAGGCACACGGCATGGCGGGGACCGGCCCCCGTCACGCCTCTGGGCCGGAGGAGAGGCCTCCGCGCGGAACAGCTGCCTGGAACGGCCGGAGGGTCAGCCACGATTGGGAACACACCGGCCACGTTGGGACCACCAGCCTCGCCTTCCATGAGTGGACAAGGGCCGCGGGTGCGAGCTGCTCTGCTGTGTGCAAACCCCTGAGCCAGCTTCCCGGGGAGTGGACAGCAGCCCTGCGCGGGTGACCCCTGGCCGTCCCCTTGAGCCCCAAGCTGCCCGGGGGGCACATGGCGGGAAAGGTGCTTTCTAAGCAATTTTGGAGACGACGGGTGGGTCTGACGGTGAAGACGGGACGGGAAGTCGTCAGGGGAGGCAGAGCGGACGGGGCGGGAGAACCGGGGCGGCGACAAGCACAGCTCTGGGCTCCACAGGAGCACCCGCACCCCCCCATGGCCCCTCACGCCGTGGCCCCACCCGGCCCTCCCCCCGGGCACTGCCAGGGCGGCCCCCACCGGGTCTGAGCTGGGACCTGCCACGGCCACATGACGGCCCCGTGGATAGAAACGCCCCCGTGGATAGAAACGCCCCCCGCTTTCCTCCCGCCCCCCAAGTCCCGCACCTGCCTGCCGCAGCTCGCCGTTATGACTCCCGCCCGCGCCACTCGCCCAGACGGGCGCAGATCGAGCTAAGAAAAGGCTGCTGGCCTCCCCCTCGCCTGCGCCTGCTATGAATTCCCGGCCCGTGCGCGGGCAGCAGGCGGGCGGGCGGGCGCCCATGCATGGTCTCCGGGCAGCAGGCGGGCAGGCGGCCACGCGTGGTCTCCGGGCAGCAGGCAGGTGGGCGGCCACGCGTGGTCTCTGGGCAGCAGGCGGGCAGGCGGCCACGCATGGTCTCCGGGCAGCAGGCTGGCGGGCGGCCATGCATGGTCTCCGGGCAGCAGGCGCAGGTAGCCGGCACCGGGGCAGCCCCCCTGCCGGACCCGGGGTGGGCACGGGCGCGGCCACCCAAGGGGCAGACGGACGGGCGCTCGGGGAGGGACCGTCCATGGTGGGGGGGGTGCAGGTAGCCGCCACCCTGGGAGGCTGTGACCGCCGGTGGGAGGGCCAGCACCGGCCTCCACACCCAGCCTCCACGCCCCGGCCTCTTTCCGGTCTCCTGCCAGGGCCTCCGCCGGCGGCCACACTCGCCCGCGAGCCAGAGGCCAAGGGCGCCGGGGAGATGGCGCACAGAGCGGTCAGCCTCCCAGGGCGGAGGGCAGGACAGAAGGGAGCGGGGGCTGCAGCCGGGAGACAAAGGGAAAGTGCCCGGCACAGATGTCTCCCTTCCCTCAGCAGAGAGACAAAGCCTCAGCAAGAGAAAGTCCCCACTGCCCTCACCTCCCCCTTCCCCTTTCTTCCTGCCTGGGAGGCAGACGCAATGCCAGGAGGCACAGCAGCCATCATAGGAGCCTGAGGACAGCAGATAGAAGGAGGCTGGGTTCTCTGAGCGCTCCCGCCACCCCAGGGTGGTCACGTGACCTCTGGGTCACTGCTTGAGCACAGCAGACCCTGCCCCTGCACGGCGGCGGTGAGAGGCTGCACGGCGGCTGAACGCCGCCTGCCCGATGCACCGGAGCGGCCCACGCTTAGTTTCCGTGGTGACTTAGGCCCTCGGCCAGACCATGCGCACCGCCTGGTCGGAAGCAACAGACACCGATGCCGCTGCCCCACTCCTGAGACAGGACAATAAAGGCACAGATTAGTGAGTCATGGCCAAGGGACAGCATGGGTCAGCAGTGTCCCCAGGGATCAGAGTAAAGCGGATCACTAAGCACGTGCGCCGCCTCACTCGTGGTCCGGAGGCGAGAACTAAACGAACAATGGAAACAAACAGCCGGGCACGGTGGCTCACGCCTGTCATCCCAGCACTCTGGGAGGCCGAGGCGGGCGGATTGCTGGAGGTCAGGAGCTCGAGACCAGCCTGAGCAAGAGCGAGACCCCGGCTCTACTATAAATAGAAAGAGATTAATTGGCCAACTGATATATATAGAAAAAATGAGCCGGGCATGGTGGCGCATGCCTGTAGTCCCAGCTACTCGGGAGGCTGAGGCAGGAGGATCGCTTGAGCCCAGGAGTGTGAGGTTGCTGTGAGCGAGGCTGACGCCACGGCACTCACTCTAGCCTTGGCAACACAGCGAGACTCTGTCTCAAAAATTAAAAAATGAATGAATCTCGAGCACAGGGACCCAAAAGCAAACAACCAGATAGCAGGTGCTGGAGCAGGCGTGACTGGCGGCTCACCTGAGGCTCCCGCCCCCGAGTTCCTGGCGCTTCTCTGCCCGTCCCCTCCCCGCGGGCTCCTGAGCAAGTCCCCTTCCCCTGGGGACAGCCAGAACCGCTGCCCGCGTGTCAGTTTCCCCCGGGGCCGCCAGGCAGAGCTGCACGAACCAGGCGGCCCCACAGCAGCCGGGCGGCCCCACAGTCCTGGGCCCGAGTGCAGGGCCAGGGCGGGCGGGGCGGGCGCCTTCCGGGCTCTCTCCTCGCCGGCCGCTGGAGATCCCGGGCCTCCCTGGAGGCTCGTGGACATGTCACTCATCCGCCCCCTGTCCTCACGTTCACGCGTGTTCACCCCTGCACACGTGTGCCCGTGTGTCCGAATCCCCCTCTGCACGCGGGCGCCCGTCACGGTAGGTTGAGCCCCACCCTGGCGACCTCGCTTTGCACGGACGACCTTCATAAAGCCCCCGTCTCGGAACGAGGTCACAGTCTGAAGTCCTGGGGCCAAACCTCCAACATATCCTTTTTGGGGGAGACCGAGTCGACCCGTAACAACCCCCAGTTAACAGGGCGTGCTTCACGGCTCCGATCAAAACCGAGGCCGGCACGAGGGGAGCGGACGGAGATTCCCAGAACGTTGTTTGAGCTCCTGGATCCAGCCATTCCTGATGCAGAATCTACAGCTACACCGGCCAATCAACTCCCGGTGGTTTGGTTTGGTTTTCCGAAGCGAGTCTGAGCTGGGTCTCCACAACATGCGAGCTGGAGACCTCGGCAAACCGAGACCCCCAACCCCGAGCACGGCGACCCCGGCAGCCTCGTTTCTCTCTTCCGAGCAGCGCGGGAGCCGGTCAGCTGTGTTCGGGCCCGGGTTCACCCAGACACGGGAGAGGAACGACGACGATCGAGACCTTCACGCCACGGCCGGAAGCGAGACCCTGTCCTCGCCGTTCGCGGGACCCTCGCCACCCTGCCCTGCCCCCACCCCCGCCCCCGCAGGCAAACCTGGAGCCGCCCCGAACCCGGCACAGGGGACGGCAGGCCCGCGTCACACGCGCTTGCTGACAGCCCAGGACACGCGAATGACCCTTCGACGGCAATCGGCGCTGAGACTTCAGCGTCAGCAGAGCCCGTTCCGCTCTGACTTGTCTGCTTAAGAAAAAAGAAAAAGAAGCGAACGAAATGGAATTTAGGATGCGTAACTGCTTCCATCACGAAACTAATGACATTAAGAGCCATTATAGCCAGACATGTCCGCGCTGATGACATCGCGCCCAGACGGTCCGTGCCGGGGGCAGGGAAGTGGGGGGCAGGGAAGTCGGGGGGCAGGGAAGTCGGGGGGCAGGGAAGTCGGGGGGCAGGGAAGTGGGGGGCGGGGGGGCGTGGTCTGAGGGTCTGGGAGGCCGGAGGTGCCCGCGTGTTGCCAGGGCAACCGTGCGGCCCTCCCCAGGCTGTGTCTCTGAGGCCACAGGCACCTGGGTGTCCCCACACGTCACAGGCTTTGCCGCCTCTGTGTGACCGACGCTTAACTAAAAGCAAGTTTGTGTCTCACATACGCGATCTTGTCGAAAAAGGAGACTTTCTGTGCCTGACACGGAGCCACTGGTGGATGTGCTAGTCATCGCCTTTTCTGATAAATAACTCTATTTTTTCCCAATGGACACATGGCGGCAGGTTGGTTTTGTTGATTGTCTCTGTCTGTTTTGTTACCCGTGGAGCGCTGGGGTAAATGCGGGACTCGTCAGTGCGTTTAGGCAATGCCTTTCCCAAGCTCCACAAAGGGGGAGGAGATGAACGTCTCTCCCTGACCCCGCTCAGCGCTTGGATGTGACCTCTGTCCCCAGAGCTCATGGCATCGGGAAAACAGCTCTCGCCAAACGCAGCAACTTATCTGACGGGGGGGGGGGGGGGGGGGGGGGCAGCAGATGGCGACGGCCAAAGTCCCGCGGTCCGGGTGCGGCCGCTTCCTGCCGGCGTCAGTGAGGCCCCGCCCCCACAAATATTTACCCAGCACCCGGAATGCACGAAGCCAGGTTGTCAGACACACGCACACACACACGCACACGCACACATGTGCACACGCGTGCACACACGGATGCACACACATAGAGAATACAAAACCAAGACATAAACTGAACACTGTGCAGCTGCTAACGAATGAGATAATCCCATGACACATTACTAAATTGTAAAAGCAGATTATAGTGGACATCCCGGGTTTTTTATTTAATTTTTTCCCTACATGCTCCAATGCTCATACAGACCCGCGGACGTTTGCACGCCTGCTAGAGCAGCGTGAACACAGGAGAGCGCGGGCAGAGATGCTCACCGGGGCAGTGCGGGTCAGAGTTAACGTGGCCGGGACGGTGAGTCCGCTTGTCTTATACGTAGGTGCTGACATCTATCTACCATGAAACTGGGGCTACCATACCAGGAGCAAGCGCCCTGAGCAGGGCTCGGCAGGGTTTCGCGCACACGTGTGCATGTGTGTGTGCGTGTGTGTAGAAGGACCAGGCTGATGATGGTGGCCAGCCTGGTAGAAACAGAACAGTCAAAGAACACTTGAGGTTTTTACAAATTAAATATATCAATTTAATGCTCAAGTAGGGGCCGGGCTCGGTGGCTCACGCCTGTAATCCTAGCTCTCTGGGAGGCCGAGGCGGGCAGATCGCTCGAGGTCAGGAGTTCGAAACCAGCCTGAGCAAGAGCGAGACCCCGTCTCTACTAAAAATAGAAAGAAATTAATTGGCCAACTAAAAATATATAGAAAATATTAGCCAGGCATGGTGGCGCATGCCTGTAGTCCCAGCTACTCAGGAGGGAGGCTGAGGCAGGAGGATCGCTTGAGCCCAGGAGTTTGAGGTTGCTGTGAGCAAGGCTGATGCCACGGCACTCACTCTAGCCCAGGCAACAAACCGAGACTCTGTCTCAAAAAAAAAAAATGCTCGAGTAGTGAAAACTACTTTAAAGATTATGCATGTACTTGGACACACATACATAAATATATGTGTATGCACACATACACGCATGTCCGCTTTTGCATATGCACAGCCGTGTGGGGAGCGATAAAACGCCATTACAAGATGGCGCCGGCTTACGGTGTCTGGTCTGGGACAAACAGACTCCGCTCATGCGCGATAAAAGTCTGGGTCAGTGACGTAAGCTGCTCGCGCGGTAGAGGCCTGAGTCAGTGTCGTAAACTGGCGTAAAGAGCGCAACCTATTCCTACTACTTCCCTTCTGTTAGGCGGTACTTCCTTTCTGATTAGGCGGTATATAAGTGTGTGAAAGCGTGCCCTCTAAGTCTTCCGCCATTATGTAAGCCAAGAGAGAGCCCCAATAAAGCATGGCCAGAAGAACTCCTGTTGTTGCGTCATCCTTGCTGGCGAGGCGGGCGCGACAATTGGTGCCGAAAACCCGGGACATAAAAACAGCTTCTAGGCACCAGCGGAGACGACCTCGTGTGAGGTGAGTTCAGAACTGGCGTGCGGGGCTGGGTCTCCACCACTCCGATAATGGGAAACGTTCCTTCACACCGCCTTTTGTGGCCTTTGAGAAACCTCCTGTCCGAGCACGGAGTTCAGTTAGAGGAGAAGGCCCT